>JAMKQA010008367.1:0-31929 GCA_024699735.1 Posidonia australis | reverse complement strand
TCTGGTTAGCAGACATCCAGCCTTTACATCTGCATCCCATGCATTCATCCTTTTGTGGTTTTCCTCGTCTTTCCCTTAAAAGACTAGGTGGCGACTCCCTTTTCTTTTTCTTTTTTTCCTTGCACCTTCGCCATCATTGGCATGGCTGTGGTCTCCTCTCCACCCCTTCCTCCGGGTCGGGCGGTCGGGACGGACACGGTCACAGTAGGTGTAGGGTCCTAAGAGTTTGGCATGGAGCCCATTTCATCCCTAAAGTCTTGTGATTGAGTGAGAGCCACCATAAACCTAGGGATCTAGGTAGTGTCATGTGAGTTGAAGACATTTTAGGTCCTTATAGCAGGCAATAAAGGCTTCCTTTGCATTGAGGGCACCAATATCTTCTATAAATCATGCATAAATCTTGCTTCCATTTTATAAGTCTTGCACAAAGCATTTGGCATTCAGTAGTTTCGATCAAGCATCTTTCGCATTTTACATCGCTTTGCAAGGCATTTGCCCATATTCCAACCAGAGACATACTAGCTGCCTTTTGAGTTGCAACATTAGCAAAAGGGGAGCTTCAACCCGGGACATGTTAACTGCTCTTTGGTTGGAAATAGGTCTTTAACTAGGGACATGCTAGTTGCCTTTCTAAGTTAAGAAGATCATTGGGATAGTGCTACTATCAGGGGCATGTGGGCCAACACCAATTGTTTGTTATATAAAGCATAGATTCATTGCAAACATAGAACAAATCAGATTCTTAAGTGACACAGTGTAAAAAAAAGACTGTCCCTTTATTATAGCTCATTAGTTGTACAAAATCTGCTCACTTGATAGTAGTGGACTCTCAAGTTACAATCAGTCGACTCTTGCCCTTTTTGAGCTGCCAGCTCCTGTAAATGAAGTGCCACTAGGAGGAAGTTCATTTATAGGCCAAGTTTCTCAAATTTCAGTCTCATACTCTGTTGTGCAATCCAAACCTTCAGTAATGGCAAGACCAGAAGATTGAATGCCACCACGCATTACGCAGTCAAAGTCATATCCCTTCGTTTTTTGGATTTTCGTGGGCACAAAATCATATTGTTTGACTTTTGACCTGGCGATCAAAGTCAACCTTTGACAAGGCAGTCAAGGTCATATCCTTTTCCTTGGATTTTTGCAGGCACAAAATCCTTCCGTTTGACCTTTGACAGGGTGGTCAAGGTTCTATCCTTTTTCCATGGATTTTCGTGAGCGTGAAATCCTACTGTTTGACTTTTGACTGGGCGGTCGAGGTCATATCCTTTTCCCTAGATTTTCGTGGGCGTGAAATCCTTCTGTTTGACTTTTGACCAGGCAGTCAAAGTTGACCTTTGACTAAGCAATCAAGGTCCTATCCTTTTTCCCTGGATTTTCTTGGGCACAAAATCCTATTGTTTGACTTTGACCAGGAGGTCAAGGTCCTATCTTTTCCTTTTCCTTAGATTTTTGCGGGCATGAAATCCTGCTGTTTGACTTTGACCATGTGGTCGAGGTCAAATCCTATCCTTTTTTCTCCTGGATCTTCGCAGGTGTGAAATCCTTTTGCTCGCCCTAAGTCTGTGCGGACAGGGCCTCCTTTCTTACTTGACAAATCATATGTTTTGTCATGCCCCTTTTCATTGGGCTGGTACCCCCAACTACTCGGTTGACATCCGTCAAGTTGTCTGGTGTCCAGGTTGACAATACTTGGCTGACTTGTCGTGTCCCGCCTCCTCAAGTTGATAACCTTAGTAACCCGGCTGATGAGTCCGACAACTTATCATACCCTTGCCAGTGGTTCCCCCGTGTGCAGGTTTTCTTCGGTTCTTGCAATATTGCTTTAGCATTAGCATCAACATTGTATCTACTTTCGACACCCATACCTATGTATGCAGTATAAGCATCAGCTTTGCATTTACATTTAGCACCAACTCTTGCATTTGTAATTAAGCTCATCAATGCATTGGCATCGCATTTTCAGCAATTGGATCGGCATTCGCATGCATATTAGTTGCACTTTGCATTTGGCAACAAGTCATAACTTTCGATGCATCCACCGAATAACAGACACAATGCTTATAGCAAACATCATCTCCCGCAGCCTCAAAATAGGGGTATCTTGTCAACCCTGAGCATCAGTCATGGTTCCCTCCGTCCCTCGACCTCGCTCAGGGAGGGGCATCTGTAGACACCCCAATTTTTGAGGTGGATCGTTGATGGATTCAATGGCAATGAATTCAGATCTTGCTCTCCCAAAAAACCAGAATCCTCCAAGTGCATCAAACTAACCTAGAGTCTTGGACTAGACCCCAGAATTAAATCCAGCATCCTACTTAGCACATTTGACCGATATGGCTAGATGGCACACCTTTTCGGTACATTTTTGTAGCACACTAATATGGCACATCTTATCAGAGCACTAAATAAGCACACCAAAGTAAAGCACCTACCTGGCACACCTATGTGGCGCACATACCAGGCGCACCTCACTGGCACACCTATGTGGCACACATACCAGGCGCACCTCACTGGCGCACCTAACTGGTGCACATAGGTGGCGCACCAGCTCAATTCCAGGTCGCTGACTGTTCATTTGCCTAGCGAAACTCCAGCCATTATACCCATAATCTGCTATAACTTTCGATCATTATCAACATAACGATCATTTCTCTTGGTCTTAGGGGGAGTCTTTTGGTTTCTTGAGCCTTTAGAACTTCTAAACTCTCCCTATATAAACCCTTGGTAGTCATTGGGAGAAGGGGTTGGAAGAAACAAGAAAGGGAAAGCCTTTGCATCTAACACAAATACCTACAACGTAGCTTTTATCCTGAGCCAAAACTCTCACCCTTTGAGCAAGAGATCATCCACCTAGTATAGGGAAAAGCCGCCCTCATCCATACCTTCCACAAAGTTCCATCTTTTGCATCACTTGGAGGTCATTTGGGAGGAAGGAGATCCCTATTTTCTTCAGCCATCAAGGTCATCTCGAGCCACTTGTGGAAGAGAACAAGAGCATACCAATAGGTAAGCATTCAACCTTCCTTGTAGCTAGATTTCTTTTCATAAATATGGGATCACTTTAGAGAAGTCTTATATAGTGAATATGCTGAATTTTGTACCTATTGGATCATGTTTATAGTGCATAATATTCTCATGGATCATGACTTTTATGCAACTATTCCTATCATGTCTTGTTCTTGTATTGTTGGATGAAATATATGCTTGCAATTGTTGTCTCTTTTACTGAAATCTTAGAGATATACAATATTTGGTGATTCCTGTTTTATTCATATTTTAGATGCAATAGGACTGATTTAATGGGTTCATTCCCCTTTTTGTTGCATGCATCTATGTTGTTCTTCTTGCATATGTTTTTCGTGTTGGCTTTGTACATTAGTCATAGTCCTATGATGTCTTTTATCAAAATAGGAATATGTGGTCTTGTGTGAGGCTTCTTTCCCTTGAGCACAAGACCCATGTCAGAGTGTCATGGGTTGCCCCCTCTCTTTTATGACTTTATGGAAGAGAGATGAACCTATATGTGATCAGGTTTTTTTTAGAGGTCTAGGATGCGTTTTCAGATAGTCTTAAGCATATTTGTAATGTTTCATATAGCATGGCACATCAGTCTAGCTTACTGTCTATTCTGCAATTTCTGGGTCACACTTCACTAGCACATATTGTTAGCACACCTTAGTGGAGCACTAAAGTGGCACACTAAGCAGGCGCACATCCTAGTGCACCAAACAGGTGCACCTGCCTATTTTAATGCACCAATAGTGGCTTTTTGGCATGGTATTTAGCATGGTTTCTGATTTATTTTGCCTCTGGTTTTCTTTGTGTGTTCTCCTAGATATATCAGGACAACACCTGCCTGATTTCATACTCATCCATGCAAGATAGCTTAGGTTTTGCATGTAGCAAAGCAAGGACGTTAGCCACTCAATATTACTAGATCTATGGTTATATCAATGCAATATCTTTGCACCGATGTTGGATCCACAACTTGAGTGACCTTTCAGAGCATTAGGACACATCCTACAGTCTCCTTACCCATATTTAGCATAAGGCACAACCTGCATATAGCATTGCATTGCATTGCATATCGCCCTCAGGCATACAAAAACAGGCTGTAAAGCCAACATTTCGACATAAGTAAACAAAAAAGCCATGAAAGACCGATTTCTCGAATGCACGGGAGTGCCTAATACCTTCCTCGTGCGTAATAGGGATCCTTACCCATTATTTTGGTTCATGATGTCCTTTCCATTGGCTTGTTTTCTTGCGAAGTTGCATAGTTTTGTTGTTTCAAAAACGGTTTTCCTTGTCTCCCGTTTTTAAGTAGACTAAGTGGTGACTCCCGCATTTTATCATTGCTGTATCGCTTTTTGCCATGACTTCGCTGGCCCACGTGCATTTGGCCTTTCGCTTCACGCACGAGACTGTCGCCGACATAGTTACAGATGCAAGTTAGCTGTGGGGATTTGAATGAAACTGGGAACCCTAGGTTGTAGGACACAACCTAGGCTACGTCTAACATTGGACATAGAGTGTTATGCGTCTTACACCCTAGGTGGAGATTGAAATGCATGCATAGGTAAAATGATGATTTAAATGGATTAGGAAGTTGTTAGTAGGTTTGATATAATGTTTTTTATAGCATTTAGTTATATTTTAGACCTTCCTTAATGAATAACTAGACTATAGGATGGTTTCAAATTGGTTTGGGCTGGAATTAGTAGTCTGAGTTGTTAGATGTAGGGATCTCTGCGTTTAACATTGGATGCAAGAATCTTTACAACTAATAAACCCAGGGTGAATAATTTAGTAATGGTCATTATTTGAAGATAAAACAAGGCTATACAACCTAGAAATGCTACATTTACCCCTGAATGGTTTAGATAATGATAGGAATTGCAAATTACCCTAAGATTTGATGAGTTTAGCCTTGCAACCTGCTTGGATTACAAGACTTTTGTTTTAGTCCTTATATAGTTCTCCTAGGTTAATTTCTATCCCAGACGATGTGTTTTTCCTCAATTTTAGTTTGGATGTGGTTTCTGTTTTGAAACAGTTTTGGTGTATGAGTTCAAGAAGGTTTTCAATAGGTTTTGAGGGAACTGTTGAGCGATTTAGATAATGGTTTTCCCAAAGGCTTTAAATTAAAAAGTGGTTTGAGCTAGTGGTGTTTTGAGAAATGATTTAAAATATTTTCGAATTGATTTCCAAAAAGAGTTTAGAAAAAATTGCATATGCCTTGCAAAAGTTTTGGGAAATGTTTTACAATGTTTTCTGTATGTGGTGAGATCAAGAGATTAAGACAAGTGCTCGTCGGATCTTGGAGGTATGATACTCTTAGATTGTCATTCACAAGGCTGAGGTCCGCAGGTCAAGGTACTGACTAGACTTGGAGGTATGATACTCCACTTGTTCCAAGTTTTGAAAACCTAAGCTACTGACGAGACCTAGAGTATCGTGATAGTGGACACAGGGGGTATAAAACCTTTGGATAGCTACATGATGCACTATGTAGTTTGAGCACCAAGGTTTTGTAGGAATCACAAAGCCGATAGATCATACCACAAAGGAAAGTGAGACCTTTGAGTGGTTGACGACACGTTCGAGGTCGTAGTTGTCGAGTTTGGTCAGAAGAGTAAGTCTCATGACTGTGAGTTGTGGTACTACAGGACCCGAGCTACAATAGACCCAGACTACCCTCAGTACCGGTGTTGGTTGGTTCTTGGATTGGAGTCCCCAAGAGCTCGAGCACAAAGGACGTCATGAGAACGTACCCCATGCGTGTGTCTTAAGGACATAGTGAGGCTGCAGCCGAGGCATGGGACTCCTACACAGGGTGGTCCACTGCGACAGTGCAGTTGAGAGAAGTTAGAGACTTTAGCAACTGCTTGTGGTCAATGTCGGTTACTTGGTACCAGGCAACACGACTTGTAAGGCCAATGAGCCGAGACGAACAGTTGCAACTGTTCGTGGCAATGTAGTAGGTTTGAGAACCTTGTCTCTAATTACTATACTTGTAGCTAGTTTTTATCGAGACCAGGCTTCCGCTTGTGAGTGGCGTTGTAGCCTTGTGTGGTTTCCGTGGTGAGTGGCGATGTGACTTTGTATGGTTTTTGCCCTATGTGGCGTTGAGATTTAAAATATGGATTTGTGTTGCCAGTTGTGGTTTGTATGGTTTCCGCTGGTGTTGGAAAACAAGCCACTCTCCATTCCTAGTGTTGGAAAACAGGCTAGGTCGGGCCAGCCCGGTCTAAAATATAGGCAGCCTGCTAGGGCCTAGATCAGAACGAGTCGACCCCCTCCACTGGATGGGTCGGGCTGGGCTGAAGATGACATTTCTTCGGCCCAGCACGACCCATCGCCCGCTTAGTGAGTTGTTTAATTTAAAAAAATAATTAAATTTTTTTATTATTAAAAAAATATTTTTTATACATAAAAAAATAAAAAAATACATAATGATTTTAAAAAAATACATAATTATTTTTTATACATAAATTTTACATTTTTACAATTTGTTTTTACACTTATACTCTTTAGTAGAGTCTATTTTGGTTTCCCTCGTTGATGTAGACGTCGCATCGTTGTTTTCTGATTCCTATTTCAAGTTCAATCCCTAAAGACGATTAACCGCATCATACCAGTCTTTTAAGCATAAGGAGGCTTCTACAGACTTGTCAGATAATCTACATCTTCTATCATTTAATATTCTTTTTCCTGTAGAAAATGCAGATTCCGACGCTACAGTTGACGTCGGAATCATTAGTAAATCTTTTGTCATTTTTAAAACTATAAGAAATCTAATTGCTGTACTAGACCACTACTTTAATATATCTAAGTTTTTCATTTCTAAATCACTAAAAGTAAACTCGCATTCTAAATAATTTTCTAATTCATTATTTGTAGTTGATTTTACATATTTTTCTTTCATTTTATTTAATCTACTCCAAAAAGAATTATCACTACTACTTATTTGTGACCATTACTACTACTTTCACCATAATTTCTAGCATATTCTTCAAATAATCTATATAAAGTTGTCTTTATTTTATTATTATATAAATCTATATAGTCATTTTTATTCATGTTACTAAAAATATCATCTATATGTACCATACAATTAACTAATCTATGTCGAGGGTCCATAATTAAAGCTAAACATGCCCACATTAAAGGCTCATTCCAATAATTAATATATTTAGTTTCTATTAATTTAATAATATCTACAAAAGCTGGAATATTTCTATATTGTTGAAAAACATTTGTAATATTAAATAAATTAATTAAAACTAGAGAACTTGTTTGATAATATTGACCTGATAATTGTTTTGTTGGATTATGAAATGGTTCTAAAAAATTATGAGTTATAATAGAATTTTGCCAATTTTCAACATTTAATAAATCATTAGATTTTACATTATAAAACCCGGTAATTATATTATATCATAAGTTGAGTTCCATCTATGTTGAACATCTAACTTAAATTTTCTAGGTTTTAAACCATTTTGTGCACATACATGTCTAAATTCTTGATAACTTTTAGCTGATGTTTGATTAAATAAAATAACTATTCTTATATTTTCTATATAAGACCTAATGCATTCTATACTATCTTGTACAATTAAATTTAAAATATGACAACAACACCTACAATGAAATAATTCACCATTTAATATTGGTTTTATATTTCTTTTTAATAATTCTATTGCAACATTATTATTAGAAGCATTGTCAAATGATATTGTATTTATTTTAAAAAATATTATATTCTTTAGCAATATCTTCTATCAAATTTGATATAGCTTTACCAGTATGTGGATGATCAAATATTTTAAAAGCAATTAATCTTTTTTGTAAATTCTATTCTATATTTATCCAATGTGCAGTTAAACATAAGTATGGAAAATTATTTGGATCAGTCTAAACATCACATGTTAATGATATTTTACATAATAAACTAAACAAATATTCCAATTAAATCATTTTTATCTTTTTTAAATGTTTTATAAATTATATTTCTTGTTGTATTTCTAGAAAAACTTTTAAATTGTGGATTCAAATAAATTTGTACACATGATTCAAATTTTTTATTTTCAGAAAAAAAAAGTTGTTCATCTTGTACTATAAATTTTGTTATTCCTTCTTTAACTTCTTCTGTATTATATTTCCAATTTATTATACCATACTAGAACCTACGTCTAATTTAGCTTGTCTTAAATCAATGTTTTCATCTTTATTATGTTTAGCCTTACATTTTTGTAAATGCCTAGCTATATGACCTACACCTACTTTATAGGATACTTGGGCTTCTCTAGAGGGAGTGAATAGAGAATTTTTAACTTGTAATCCAATTTTAATTTTCTTCAGGCAACTTATAATAAGAGGAAGATGCAATCACACAATAATGATAAACAACAATAGAAAATGCTCAGTGTTTTATAGTGGTTCAACCAACCCTGGCCTAGTCTACTCCTCAAGTTCACCACTTGAGATTTTCCCTTTTACTTAATATCAAAAGTTTACAAGTAACAATTACCTTACTTATGCCACAACCGATGATTCTTCTCCCATCTGGAGAAGAACTCAACTCAACTTGATTACAACAGTAGCGCTTATAATATTCTTATGATCTCCCAACACTTGCCAAGCTTGATGTAGTGAGAAATGAAACTTAAGATGCAAAGGATGGAATTTTAGCTCAATTAGGCTTGCAACACTTGTAGTATGATAGCTGTAAACACTTTGTGTATCATCTAAGGTGTCATTAGACTAGGATTTATAGTATTAAGCTTAGCTCTAATTGTGTTTAACGACTAGAAAATCTTTTGCCAACAGATAGAAGATTCGGTATGCCGAAATTATTCGGTCGATCGAAATCTGCAACGGTCGAGCAATTCGGTATGCTAGATAAATTCGGTTGACCAAAAACTGTTTAGCACAGCCCGTTCAAATTCAATTAGTCATTAACCCTAATTTTATATTTATTTACACTTTCAGTATGTCGAAGGAATTTGGTATGCCGTTTTAGGACTCAGTTCAATATTTTTCTCCTCAATGTTTTTAAGGGTATTCCTATTTTTCTAGGATGATGACTTATGATGGGAGATTATCACATTCCTAGAAGTTACATCAAGAAAGATAAAGAATTACATCAATTCATGTAATACAATGAAAATGATAATTTTACCCCATGAGTCCTTCTTTCACCTTTCTTCATATCTTCTAGTTCTTTTCTCTAGAGTATGCCCTGTGTGCCTTGTATGCCTTGTCTTGTTTCTTCATGTCTGTCCTTGAGAGCATTCTTACACGATTGAAAATATTTATAAAGTCCATATTATTATCATCAAAATAAATAGATAACATCATTTTTCCAACAATCTCCCCCTTTTGATGATGACAAAATCGTAAATATTTTTTAATTCTTCTCCCCCTATCAATAGTAACCATTTTCAATTTCTCCCCCTATCAATAGTAACTCCTTTTTGATTTATTTCTTCCCTATCAATAGTAACCCTTAATTTTTCTTTTGAATGTATGCTAATATTTGTCTCCCCCTTTTTGTCGTAAGCAAAAATATATGTAAAGACACGATACCATAAGCAAGTTATATGTTGTAAGATTTCACTCCATAAGCAAGTAACTTAAGCCATATTGTAGATCAATTATCATAAAGTGTAGTCACAATCAAGTAGTTCAAACATCAAAATTGATAATTGTTCATAGCTCATAATCTTTAATCGGTTCATACATAATCAAAAACATGAAAAACAGGAGAAAATAAGAGTAGATCAATCTTTCATTGGAGGCAGAGGATGTTGGAATTTTATAATCTCCTCATGATATTCTTCTAATTTGTCATTGACTTGCTCCCAACGGTTGTAAGAGTCAATGGCATGATCATCGAGCTGGGAGGAAAGCGAGTCGACATCATATTGAAGTTATTGAATTTTGTTGCATAATGATTGGTGTACTTCCTCGATTTTATCAAAGCGTCGGTTCATATGCTCTTGAAGAGATGAGAAGAGTGAAGAGATAAGAAGAGTGAGGAGATGTGATCTTTAATCCCTTCTTCTTCTTCATCTGAGGTATTAGGAGTAGGAACCCTAGAAGAGGCAGGATGAACACCTTTTGAGGCTTTGGACTTGTCCAGAGCTTGTTCTATTTTGACAATGGCCAAGGTTCCTAAGGGATTCGTTTTAACTACTAGAAAGGGTTGATTGTGTAGTGGAATGTCATAATGTTGGAATAGGTAGGTGAGAGATTGTCACGCCCTTCATTTTCCACGATAATTTAAAACAATTTAAACTACGGGAAAATTAAAGTTAAACAGAAGATATTAAACTACCAGGAACTAGTGTGTGCAACTAAGAGACTCTGACTATATGCACTACGCTAAACCACTGTATGTCTACACCTGCAATCCAAAATCACAAGGAAAATGCATGAGTAACAGAAGTCACCCAGTACCCACCCCAAGAAAACCACGGAAAACAAAATTATAATTAATTTTCCTTTGAAATTCATTTCGAAAATCATTTTCTCAAAACTTCTCAAATTAGGCCCACACCAGTCAAAACCACAACCGGAGCTCTACTAGCCCAAAGCCACAAGCAAAGGCCCTCAATGGCCAAAACCACACACCGTGAGTCGGGAAGTCCGACGTCAGGCAACCAAACTTTGGCCACAAGTAACCAACCGAAGGGCAACCAATGGCGTCTACACTACCACGACGTGTCACCCTGTGCAAGAGCCGCGTCGTCCCGTGATTCTCCCACTTGGAGAACCCTCACAAAGCCAACCCCTCCTTGGGAAGGCTGTCTTGTATCTCAGGACGCTACCAACTATGGCACACGTGTCCCACCTACATTGACTACCACAGGGTCTGCCTCCTCACGGCGTCCTCCACACATGGTGCTCAAGAGAGAGTGTCATACCTCCACACTCGACAACACCTGAGCCTCAGTGCTCACGACGACAGCAGGAGTATCATACCTCCCTGTCATGCCACAAGACACCTCAACTAGCGAACCTCAACCCTAGCCTTGAGACGACAGTCAAGGAGTCTCATACCTCCAGGACCCGACGCCCCTCAGCCTTAGGTATCTCGGCCCCCGACCTCAACCAGGGAGTCGCACCCGACCACCCGAGAATGTCGTCACATTCTTTGGTCCCGACGACACAGTCCCACACTATCTCGGCCCGTACATAGAAAACCAGGAAAACATTTTCCAAAACAAGCCAACTATTTCTTTGAAATCCATTTTCATCTCTTTGAAAAATTTTTTCCAAAGTCTCGGCAAAATGGCACATCAGGTGTCTCAGGGGACCACCACTGATGGCCCATGATCCCATCTCATAGGGACAATATAAACCAATCTGGAAAACCACTGCATCAAAACACATTTCCCAAAAATCTAGGAAAACCCCAGAAAATACCTTGCTAGACTGGCACATGTGGTCCACGCATCTAGCCCACTCCCTTGGCACTTTCATCCAAACGCCAACATAGCGTGGACCAAGGGCTAGAACCGCTGCCGAACCCTCGCATGTGGCCCGCGTAATCAGCCCGTGCCCCTAGTTTTCTATCAGAATTCAGGCGACCAGTAACAGGTTACCCGGAAATTGCCCAAGGTGGGAGCCTCAATCGGACCTCCCAACAACCACCAAAAAACTTGAATAAAACATATGGGGTAGATCCTTGAGTCTAGTCCAAAACGCAACAAACAAAACTGAAATCCATTCACCATGCATCAAGATATAAAATCGCAAAGGCAGAAGGGTCAAAATGACCCAAAACACACCAATTGCCATAAATATCACAATAAATTCCCAAAAATTCTAAAACATTAAATTTAGCCTAGATTACATGCATCCTAGGCATTTTTACCATTTTACATGATTTCTACACATTAAATTGGGGATACGTACCTAAAATGAGCTCCGATGACCCTACGACCAACTCCGGTG
Source organism: Posidonia australis (assembly GCA_024699735.1). Lineage (NCBI taxonomy): Eukaryota > Viridiplantae > Streptophyta > Magnoliopsida > Alismatales > Posidoniaceae > Posidonia > Posidonia australis. Next base: position 19,965 of record JAMKQA010008367.1, on the reverse strand, counting down.
AAATCCGGTGACCTCGCACGTCCACGGCCGCCCACGACCCGAAGGACGTCGCTCCGAAGCCTCTCGCACTACCACAAGCCACCATAGCCCTCTACTTCTCTCCCCTCTCTCTCTCTCTCTGTGTGTGTGTGTGTGTCGGCACACAAAATAGGAGAGATAGGTGGAAGGAGAAGGGGTGAGGAAGAGAGAGGAGTGAGGAGGAAGGGAAGGGATGGTGGGGAGGGGAAAGTGCGTGAGTCGAGGAGGAGGGGAAAAGGAAGAAGGGGAAGACGGCGAGGAGCAGCAGAGGAGTGCAATGCGACTTATAAAGCCTGCACAGGCAGTAGTTGGGAGCGTGTTCACCTGCACATCTCAGCCACCGGCACACAGCACGAGCCCACCAACTACTCCACCCAACCACCAGCCACAACAACCTGCCCATGAACGTAGGCCCCACACGAACCCACACCAGGGCCCTACACGCACAGTGCCAAACCACGCACAGGGACATGCAAACAGAAGCCGTCCCACGAGGCCCAAGCCCAAAAACACAAATCCACACAACAGGCCTCAGAACAGTAACACCCGTCTAGGAATAAAATTCATAAAAATGTAAATAATTACAAAATAAATTTTACGGGTGTTACATTGGTGGTCCATAGAAGAGTTTAGTTTTTACATGGGTAATGAAATGAGTGAATATTCTAGTCCAATTTACCTTAATCTTTTTGGTTATTGCATAGACGACTTTGCAAGTCAATTTACTAAGCTCTTCATTATAGCCCTTCTTTTGGACAATGTTTGCAGCCACAATATATGCAATGATCCTAGCTTCTTTGGTTAATTGATTGATTTTGTTGGGTTTAAATGTTGATCTCTTGTTTGTGGATATGGTTTTATTTATATCGGCATAAGACCAACCTAACTCATATATAGAGGTGGTAATGTCGATGCCACAGAAGGGGATTTTAAAAAGTTGACCAATTAATTATTCATCAAATGTAATGTCATGGCCAAGAAGATAGGAGGTGTAAGTGTCATGGCTCATGGTGAGATTTGCATAAAACATAGAAACTAAGTGTGGGAAATATCTATTGTCACTAATGGATGCAAGGAATGGAACAAGGCTTTGGAAAGCAAAGAGATGTTTTATGTTCCCTAGTTCAGAGAAAATCACCTTTCTTCTAGTGAGAACTTCTCAATTTGCAAAGTGCTCATGATGAGCATGTTGAGCTTCGTCGTTGATGAAGTTGAAACGTTGATCTGGAGCTTCATCGGATGAGAAAGAGCTGGCTTCCTTCGTTGCTTTCCATTTGGGGCCGGCGGTGCAGATCTTTTTGGCCGCCATGTGAGAGGAAGGGTAGATAGGTAAGCACGAGAGTAGTAGGAAGAAGGGGGACAAGACTCTCTTGAGGATCAAGAGTCTAGAACCAAGGTTGAAAGAGAGGAGGGTCGTTTGGGCAGCCGAAAGGTGAAACACGAGTCGAAACCCTAGGTTAGGTATATATAGATTGATGAAAACAACATTTCGAAAATTATCGGTAATCCGTTGTCACGAAAATGGCACAAAACGGTATACCGAAAAATATCAGTAGACCAAATCAGGAGAAAATGGTAGATTTAAGGACAAAAACGGTAGTCCAAAAAATAAATTTATAATTTTTGAACTAGGGTTTTCGGTAGACTGGTAAAGATCGGTAAACCGAATCAGGTGAAAATGGTCAATTAGAGGAAAAACGATAGACTGGAAGAAGTAAGTGATTATTTTTGGAACAAGGGATTTTGGTAGACTAGAAAACATCAGTAGACCGAACTAGGGTTCAACTGATAAAACTGACAGAATATCAGTAGTTCGAACATAAACGGTATACAGATCAAAAGCACATTCAATAAATTTCGACAGTCCGAAAGTTTTCTGTGTGTCGAAATAAGTATCTTTAGCAAATTATTGTACTATATCTAATATCTTGAGATTCCTAAATCTCTTCTAATTTTAATAAATTGTTGTTCATCAAGAGGTTTTGTAAAAATGTCTACCACTTGTTCCTTAGTTGGGATAAATTCTAATTTAATATCATTTTTAAGATCATGGTATCTTAAGAAATGATGTCTTACTTCTATGTGTTTAGTTCTAGACTGGTGAACTGGATTTTTTTAATAGATTAATTACACTTATATTATCACAAAAACTTGGAGTTATAGATAATGTTATACTAAGGTCTTTTAAAGTTTGCTTGATCCATAAAATTTGAGCACAATAACAACCAGCTGCAATGTATTCAGCCTTCATTGTTGAAAGTGCAACACTATTTTGCTTTTTACTAAACCATGAAACTAAAGAGTGTCCTATAAATTGGCAAGTGCCACTAGTGTCTTTTCTATCTGTTCTACATCCAGCATAATCGGCATCACCATATCCTAGTAGTTCTAAGCTAGAGTTTCTAGGATAATATAATCCACAATCAATTGATCCTTATAGATATCTTAGGATCCTTTTAACAGCCTTCAGGTGTGATTTAATAGGTGAAGCTTGAAATCTTGCACACAAGCATACACTAAATATGATGTCTGGTCTACTAGCTGTTAAGTATAAAAGAGATCCAATCATTCTTCTATATAGTTTTTGATCCAAATTATGACCATTCTCATCCTTTTCTAACTTAGTGGAGGTGCTTATAAGTATCTTAGCTATTTTGCTACGATTCATATCAAATTTCTTTAATAATTCCTTAGTGTATTTTTCTTGATTTATAAATATTCCTTCTTTATTTTGTTTTATCTACAAACCTAGAAAGAAAGTCAATTCTCCTATCATACTCATTTCAAATTCTTTTTGCATAATCATTGAGAAATCTTTGCATAAATTTTCATTTGTCAATCCAAAAATGATGTCATCAACTTATACTTGGATAATTAAAATGTCATTATCTAACTTCTTTATGAATAAGGTAGAGTCAATAGCACCAATCGAAAAATCTTGATCAAGTAAGAACTTCCTTAATCTTTCATACCAAGCCCTAGATGCTTGCTTTAGTCCATATAATGCTTTGTTTAATTTGTAAACATGATTAGGATAAAATTGATCTTTAAAACCAGGGGATTGTTTGACATATACTTCTTCTTCAATAATTCCAATTAGAAATGCACTTTTCACATCCATTTGAAAAAGTTTAAACCTTAGATGACTAGCATATGCTAATAACATTCTAATTGACTCTAATATAGCTACAGGAGCATAAGTTTCATCAAATTGATGCCTTTCTCCTGGTTATAACCTTGAGTTACTAGCTTAGCATTATTTCTAGCTACATTCCCAAATTCATCTAGTTTGTTTCTAAAAAACCATTTTGTTCCAATAACTTGTTGTTTTTCAAGTTTTGGAACCAAATTCCATATATTATTTCTTTCAAATTGATTTAGTTCTTCATGTATTGCATTTACCCAGTATTCATCATCACAAGCTTCAGTTACATTTTTGAGCTCTATAGATGAAACAAAGGCATAAGCGCCACATTCGTTTTCAAGTTTAGATCTAGTCATAATCCCCTTGGAGACCTCACCAATGATGAGTTCTTTAGGGTGACTAGGCATATATTGCCATGATTTAGGATTTTCTTAGGTTCTTTTATAATTCGATTTGTTTGATCATTATTTGTGATATTATAATTAAATTCGGGTTCTTCTTCTACATTAATTATTTTAATTAGATTTTCATCAAAATCTACATGCATGGATTCTTCTATAGTTAATGTTCTTTTATTATAAATTTCATATGCCTTGCTTCTTGTAGAGTATCCTACAAGAATACCTTCATCAGATTTAGAGTCAAATTTATCCAAATTATCTTTAGTATTAAGAATAAAATATTTGCAACCAAAAACTTTAAAATAAGAAATTCTTGGAACTTTTTCAAAACACAACTCAAAGGGAGTTTTGTTTAAAATATATTTTAGAGAAATGCGATTTAAAATGTGACAAGTGGTGTTTACGGTTTCGGTCCAACAGTACTTTGGTAAATTATTTTCATAAAGTATGGTTCTTGTCATTTCTTGTAAAGTTCTATTTTTCCTCTCAACTACTCTATTTTATGGAGCTCTAGGAAATGAAAAATCATGTATAAAACCATTTTCTTCACAAAATATTTTAAAATTCTCATTTTCAAATTCCCCTCCATGATCACTTCTAATTCAAATTATTTTTAATTCTTTTTCATTTTGTATTTTCTTGCAAAACTTTCGAAATTCAGAAAATGTATCATTTTTGTTTGCTAAAAATAAAACCTAAGTGAATCTCAAAAAATCATATACTAATACAAATACATATCTTTTTCCACTAAAACTTAATGTCCTACTAGGACCAATTAAATCCATGTGGATGAGCTCAAGTGGTATAGTAGTGAAAATACAATCTTTGGCCTTAAATTAGGTTTTAAATTGTTTTCCAAACTGACATGCATCACATAGTTTGTCTTTTTGAAAATCTAATTTTGGTAAACCAACAACACTTTCATTTTTAGAATTTTTGGATAATTGACTCATGTTAGCATGACCAAGCCGTCTACGCCAAAGCCATTTATCATCATTTGTAGATGCAAGGCATAACTTAGATTTATAGGATACATTTATTTTATATGCATTATTTTTCTTAAATCCGACAAATAATACTTTACTAGTAGTAGAATCAATTGTGAGACATTCCTTTTTGTCAAAGATAACTTTATATCCTTTATCACATAATTGACTAATACTTAGGAGATTGTGTTTCAATCCATCTACAAGCAAAACATTTTCAATAGAAAGGTTATCAGAATTACCGACATGGCCAATTCTGATAATTTTCCCTTTAGTATTGTCTCCAAATGTTACTGATCCATCTTCCTTGGCAGTATATGAACATAGTAAATCAATTTCTCTGGTCATATGCCTTGAGCATCCACTGTCAATGATCCATTTGGATTTCATCTTGCATTACAAGAAGGAAGAGATGACTTCAGTACTCACATCATTTTGGGTTCAGGTTTGTTAGTTTTTTGATTCCAATAATTCCCTTTTGGGGTCCTCCTTAGTTGTGTCTTTACCACAAACACATACTTTTCATTTGAAATTACTCTTACAAAATCATTTTCATATGGAATTTCTTGAAACTTAGAAAAGCCAATTCCATGTTTATTTAAAAATGATTTTTTGGCAAAAGAGGATTTTATCTAAATTCTCCTTTCCCATGGTAAATTTTGTAACCGTTGTTAGTAAATCATTGCTCTTATCTTTTAATGATGTAATATCATTTTTTAGCTTCTTAATTTTATATTTCATGTAGTCAGTTTCCATATTTAGTTCAATATTTTTATTTTCTAGTTTTTGATTCTCATCAAGAAGTATCTTTTCTTCATTTATTAATGATTCACTTTGACTTGTGAGTGAGGTGATAGTCTGATTTGATTCTTTATATTTGGATTTCAAAATCTTATATTTTTGGAATAGTTCATTGAATCCTTTAATTTGTTCATCCAAAGAACAATCTTCATTTGCTTAGGATAAGGCATATGCTTCCTCTAGAGTCATGAAGCACATGTTTGCTCTTTCCCCATCAGAAGAAGAGTCTTCGTCTGAGGATGAGTCACTTTCATCCCAAGTAGCTTGAAGAGCTTTCTTTTTATTCTTTTTATCCTTTTTAAATATTCTAGTTTTAAGTAAGGAACAATCCTTTTTAATATGACCAGGTTTGTTACATTTGAAGCAAATGAGTGTTTCAGTAGTATTTTTTTTCTTTTGAAATTTGCCTCTTTTTATAAACTTTTTAAATTTTCTAGTTAGCATAGTCATATCTTCATCATCTTCACTATCAAATTCTTCTGAATCAATGGTAGTTTTTAAGGCTATTGATTTTTTGTTAAGTGATTTTTCATTTTCTTTTTTTTTCATCTAAACTTCATAAGATGTGAGGTTACCAATTAGATCCTCAAGGGAGTAGTTAAAGAGATTCTTAGCCTCCTCAATGGCGATGGTTTTCTTTTCCCAATCGGTAGTAAAAGACCTAAGGATTTTCCTTACAAGATCACTTTGAGAGAATTCCTTAGAGATTATAGGATATTGGTTATTTCATTGAATCTAGTGAACATTTCTCCAATGGTTTCATTTTAAACAATTCATATTTTTGTACTAACATGTTTATTTTAGTTTCTTTTACATGATTAGTTCCTTCATGGGTGACTTGTAAGACATGTCATGCTTCATGAGAGGATTTATAATTTGAAATTCTATTGAATTGTTCTTGATTTACCGCACAAAATAAAATATTCTGTCCTTTTGCATCTAGTTGAGCTAAATTTTTTTTTTCATTGCTCCATCATCTATAAGATTTGTAACTCAATGTGAATCCATTTACAACTATATCCTATAATTCAAAATTAATAGATTTTAGATAAATTATCACTATAATTTACTCCATCAAAAAAGGGAGGCCTATTTATGCTTTAACCTTCTACAATGTTATGGGATGATGATGAAGCTATCTAGTAGACGATTAGTCTATATCTAGATAACCTGCTTTGATACCAATTGTAGGATACTTAGGCTTCTCTAGAGAGGGTGAATAGAGAATTTTTAACATGTAGTCCAATTTTAATTTTCTTCAGGCAACTTATAATAAGAGGAAGATGCAATCACACAATCAAGATAAACAACAATAGAAAGTGCTCAGTGTTTTATAGTGGTTCAGTCAACCCTGGCCTAGTTCACTCCTCAAGTTCCCCATTTGAGATTTTTTCTTTTACTTAATATCAAAAGTTTTCAAGTAACAATTACCTTACTTGTGCCACAACCGGTGATTTCTTCTCTCACCCGGAGAAGAACTTAACTCAACTTGATTACAACAGTAACTCTTACAATATTCTTATGATCTCCCAACACTTGCCAAACTTGATGCAGTGAAAAATGAAGCTTAAGATGGCTAGGGAGGATGCAAAGGATGGGATTTTAGCTCAAGGCTTGCCACACTAGTAGTATGATAGCTGTGAATGCTTTGTGTATCATCTAAGGTGCTATTAGACCAGGATTTATAATGTTAAGCTTAGCTCTAATTGTGTCTAACGACTATAAAATCTTTTGCCAACAGACAGAAGATTCGATATGTCGAAATTATTCGGTTGATCGAAATCTGCAACGGTCGAGTAATTCAGTATGCCGGATAGATTTGGTTGACCGAAAACTGTTTAGCACAATCCGTTTAGATTCAGTTAGCCATTAACCCTAATTTTATAATTATTTACACTTTTGGTATGCCGAAGGAGTTCGGTATGTCATTTTAGGACTCAGCTCAATATTTTTCTCTTCAATGTTTTTAAAGGTATTTTATTGGGTATTCCTATTTTTTTTAGGATGATGACTTATGATGGAAGATTATCACATTCCTAAAAGTTACATCAAGAAAGATAAAGAATTACATCAATTCATGTAATACAATGAAAATGACAATTTTACCTCTTGAGTTCTTCTTTCGCCTTTCTTCATATCTTCTTATTTTTTTCTCTAAAGTATGCCTTGTGTATCTTGTATGCCTTGTATTATTTCTTTATGTCTGTCCTTGAGAGTATTCTTACATGATTGAAAATATTCATAAAGTTCATATTATTATCATCAAAATAAATAGATAATATCATTTTTCCAATATCCTCCCTTAGGATACGTGTATGTTATACTACAATAATTATAATAACACCTATTTTCATTTACAGGGTCTACAGTTACATGCTCGCAAAATCAAGAACTTTGTTTCCTAGGTTTCTTAAAGGCTGTGGATTGTGTTGGAGTGTTTTGGAGTTGGTCTGACTCCTAGGTAGAAATATAATTATGACTACTAATGTTTTCCATTTTGATATAAAAAATTGATTATAAAATAAAAAAACCTTATCTCATAAAACCAAAAAATAAAGGAATTAGAAGTAAAAAATTTAGAGAGATTAGAAGTAGAGAAAATTTAATGCTGGAGGTTGTGAAGGATAATGGAGAGTAGCAGACGTAGCGGAGTCCAAAGTCAAACAGCAAAACTTAAAATCTTCTTCACTTGAGTCTTAAGTAGAGATGTGAAATTGAAAGAAAATTATAGAAAATAGGAATAGAGAAGAAAAAATTGAATTGTAAGAAAAAATGAATGAATATGGGTGTATTTATAGGTGGGAAAAAGGGAAATTTTTATGTTAAAAAAAATAAAATAAATAAACCCCATCCGAACGTTCCAGCAAGGAACGTTGGTCCTTTTTTTTTTAAGTACAGGCCAACCCAACCTAGGCCTAGGGTTGACATTAGGTCAGGTTTGAGCCCAGGACCTGTGGATCTGGACCAGTAACGTATGGGTCTAGGTCTTGAAAATGAGACTCATGCACCCATAGACCCAAACCCATGGACCCGTGGACTCGATTTATATATAATATATTATAAGTTAAATATAAAAACTAATGTATAATATTTACACTATATATATAATATATATTATTTTACTCTTAAATCTCATTCTTTCTAAAGTCTAAAATTTATGTGGTGTGTACACATTGATAGAGAATTGTTGTATAAACATTGACAAAGTTGATTTGTTGAAGTTGGATATATTTATTTATGTATTGTTCAACTATCAATGATTCATGATATTGTTCATGTTATATATTTATTTATAGTTGTATTTTATTCATGATATATGTGTATTGACACAGAATTGTTTAGCACATTTATTTACAATGTTTCAATTTAATTAAAAATCTTCTTTTTTAAAAAAAAGAAAATAAATTAGAGAACCTATTATACCCAAGACCCGGACTTAGGCCCATTATCTTCATAGGTTTGGGTCTAGGTCTGGGTTCTGATTTTAGAACCCAGACTCAGACCTGGACCAAGACCCATGAAACAAGATGGATTTGGATCTAAGTATAGATAGATCCGACCCAGACTCGACCCATTACCATTCCTATCTAGGCTTGGCCCAGCTCGCCTTTGCTGACGGGTCTGACTAGGTTTAGCCAATCGAGTCGACCTGGACGTGTCCTTGGGCTCAATCCAGCCTAAGGCCCACGATGGGCCTGGTTTAGTCCAATCCGCCTTGAAATTTTCTAAACCGGGTCGGACTATTTCTTGGACCACATCGAGCGATCTTAAGACTAATCCGACCAAATCATTGATCAAATTCCACCAAATCATTGATCAATTAACAAGCAAAAGATCAAATTCCAAAGGAAAAAAGCAGAAATCCACTTCTCCTAATCCCCCTTTCCCCATTTCCCTCGAAATCCCAACACACAAACACATGCAAAATGAAAAAAAAAAAAAACGGAACAAGACACCAAAAGAAGATGAACTTCTGGAAGAAATCCACCGCTACCATCTTCTCCCTCCTCCGCACTCTCCGCACCAGAACTCCAAATCTCACCTCCACCACCACCACCTTCAAGCGCTCCTACTACGTCGACCGGGACGAGGTGGTCCACTTTCGCCGGAGAGGGCCCCGGAGATGGTCGGCCAACCCGAGGACCGTTCTCGTTGTCGCCGTCGCGGGCTCGGTCGGCTTGGTGACCGTCTACTACGGCAACCTTGAGACCGTACCTTACACGAAGCGTACCCACGTCATCCTCCTATCCTCTGCTCTCGAGCGCCAGCTCGGGGAGTCCCAGTTCAAGAGCCTCAAAGAGGAACTCAAGGGGAAGATCCTCCCGCCCATCCACCCTGACAGCGTCCGGATTCGTCTCATCTCGAAGCAGATCGTCGAGAGCCTGCAGAGGGGCCTGCAGGGTGGGGGGGATGGGAAGGTGTGGAGTGACATGGAGTACGGGTCGGTTGGGTCGGACGGCGGTGGGGAGGGGAAGGTGGTGGGGTGGGGGTTTGGGGATGATGGGAGCGGTAATGGTGGGGAGGTGAGGTGGGGAGGTAAGGATGAGGTTCTGGATGACAAGTGGGTGCAGCAGAGTAGGGAGGAGGCGAAGGGGGAGTTGCGGTCGACGACGCGCCATTTGGAAGGGTTGAATTGGGAGGTGGTAGTGGTGAAGGACTCCACGGTGAATGCGATGTGTATGCCTGGGGGGAAGATCATCGTGTTCACTGGGTTGCTGGAGCATTTCAGGACTGATTCTGAGATTGCCACTGTTCTCGGGCATGAGGTCTGTTGTTGTTGTTCTTCTTCTTCTTCTTCTTCTTCTTCTTCTTGGTAGTGGTGGTGGAGTGTTCTTTTTTGTCATTGTGGTGTGTGGATCTGAAATGTTGGGGTTTTTCTGGGCAGGTTGGTCATGCTGTTGCGAGGCATGTTGCGGAAGGGATCACAAAAAATCTGTGGCTTGTCCTGCTGCAGCTGGTTCTATTGCAGTTCTTTGCGATGCCTGATCTTGTTAACGCAATGTCCAACATTCTCTTCAGATTTCCCTTCTCTCGCAGGTACCATGTTACAGAAGCTTCTTCGACTTCTTCGCCTCCCTTTTTGTCTAGGAATGACTTATGATCAGTTAAATTGCTGTTATATCATGGAATTCTGACCTGAGTTTTCCAGCTCAAATTGTTTGTTTAAAACTCACATGGCCACAATAATTATGATTCTGACTATTATGTATCCTGAATTTAAATATCGATGGTGTTTTCTGAAGGATTACAATGCACTACTACTGCCCTGAAAACGATGTTCTCATATGTTTCGTAACAATACTTGAGGGTTTGAAAGTGATTGTTTTTTTTTCCAGCCAAAGGTAAATAATGTGATAGAAATTTCCATTATATAGTAATTTGAGTAAAGTGTTAAAATACTATTGTAGACTGTAGTTTACAGAATCCGGGAGCAAGTTGCAAAGACTGGATTTATTTATTTTTCTAATACCCATTATTCGATTAAGAGCTGTTAAGCTCACTAATGTTAAGGTTTCGAATGAAAATTTCAAACTCTTTTTATTTAGTTGTACATACTAGAGAAGTAAGCAATGAAAGCAAAAGGTGGGAGCAATGAGATTAATTTCAACAGTTGAATCTGTTTTGTATTCGATACAGTGTCTATGTGTTTGTTTACTCGGAAATACTAATAAGAGTATTGTTTGCTAATGGATAACCAACAACATTTTTTTTGAACGAATCCAACAATCTTATTATCATGCAAATGTGAAATGAATTTACACATGTATTTCTCAAGAAATTGAACATGCTGAAATCATTAATAAGTAATCATGTTGCAAAATATGTGTTCATGGACACAAATTTTAGCTTACATATCTAACTAAAAAAGGGAAATACTTGCGAGCAGATACCCATCAACATTCACAAGACTTCTGCTTTTAAAGATAATTATGTTAGTTGTCACACCCTTGGATGATGCTTAACAGTATGGTCCGGGTGATACATGCTCGTACAGGTTTTTTGCCTATTATAACTCCACAAATCACCAACCATGCTAGAAAATGTTTTAGATAAAGGAGGATATTATGCCCCCTATTACTATGAGGTTAGTTCATCATGTTTATTTGCTAACCAGAATGTTAGTTGTCTTCAGTAACTCAATGTTCATGTGCTTTGTATTGGATTTTGGTTGTTATTTTGGCTACTTATTTAAAATATTCTTGTTGTATTTCATCTAATTTGCTAATAATCTGTTTATGTGCTACTCATTACTATAATAACTCAGGTTGCAATAATTATAAACTACGGAGCATTTTGGTATCACAAACTTAAGTGTACATGGAATATATGTATGTTACCTGCTAGTGCGAGGTTCTTCAGCAACTTTCTTTCTGACAGCCTCATTTTCGTGCTATCACAGTATCAAAATATGAAGCATATCTACATTCTATGCTAACTGAAACATCCTAAAGTTGCTCATTGGTGTATTGACAATGCTTGATTATTGAAAACTTTGTTCTTAACCTTAATAAGCAGCATATTCTCCGCTTTTAAATGGAAGTCATTGATTAATTAATCATGGTGTCTAATGCACACATCAACTAAGGCTGGTTCTTTTGTAATTTAGGATGGAAATGGAAGCGGACTATATTGGATTGCTTTTAATGGCTTCAGCTGGATATGATCCCCGTATCGCACCCAATGTCTACCAAGACTTGGGACAGATAACTGGTGATACAGAATTGCAGAACTATCTTTCAACACATCCATCTAGCAAGAAAAGAGCTCAACTATTGTCCCAAGCCCATGTTATGGAAGAGGCCCTCAACATATACAGGGAGGTATGTGCTGGGCATGGAGTTGAAGGCTTCTTGTAGTCCTTGCCTTTCTTCTGGCATCTAGTTATTAGAACCTGTTAATTTTCTTGTCATAATCATGAAGGTAGAAGAACAAATGGATTGCTTCCAGAATTTTACAAGAAGTACGTTTTTTCGGGTTTGGTTATTTAATGCTGGAAGGACTCATCATTTAATCGTGCATAGTTTGCACGATCTCATATCCTGTGACAGATGCCTTCTTTTGCTTGAATTAGTAGTTCTCTTATTTGTTCAACAAATTGCTGTTTAATGGAACTGTTGTTTGTTGTCAAAATCCATTGTCGTGGATCGCTTGAGTAGGATGTTGTTGCATATTGCAGCTAGAACTTCATTCCCTGTGCTGATCTCCAGGTTCGAAATCTGAATGTAAGGAAACTTGTAGAATGCTATATATAATATTCTCCTAGTAAAATGCCTCATTTGAGATCAGGATTCTGTGTCACATACTAATATTGGAAGTTTGTTCTACAGGATGCTCATAACTATGCAATCTAGAAGCAGACGGTACATTATTAATCATACACACGTCCACAAGTAAACTTCTTTGCTATACATAAAAATTAACTACTTTTTCATGTTGGACTTCGCTCGGTGTTAGAATGAGAAATTTTGTTCTTTTTAATTAGTAAGGTAGATGAAGACTGTGGGTCGTCTTTGGTGATTATAAGTATTATATGAACTATAGAAATGTCTGTAAGAAAAACATATATTTTGTTTATATTTGACATTCACATTTTCGTTCTTCTATAGCAAAATATTTCTTGACAGCTTTTAGCACTCTTGGTTAGGATCGTTGACTTCGTCTCTTTTTAAGTTCCTATATTTATTTAAATAGTTATGTCTTACGAGTGTTGGTATAAAACAAGAGGAATTGACTAGAACTTATACTTTCTAAAGCAATAAATCCGTCGTATACTTAGAAAAAAAGGTGAAACGACGTAACGTTAAAATTGAGAAAACAGTTTTTTTTTTGTTGTTATTCTGTGCAATTAGGATCCTACAGTAGATACTTGAAATCTCCTAATTCTTCTGAAAATAAACACTTAATAAAATAAGATGTTACATATATGTCTAGTAACCCATGTGGAAGGAATATTATGTGTCAGCCATCAAAGATGATGTTAGACGATTGCATCTTCTATTCTTCTTCGGTTTTACCACTTGATATACGCCAACATTGCAGCAACATGACTTGGATTTTATGTTACTTTTCGGCATTGAATCTGAATTGAAGGCATGTCGTTTTGAAAAAAAAATTGAGCTGGGCCAGGGAGTAGGTAGTATTGTTCTAACACATCGTGAATGTACTTATAATGTATAAGAGATTTTTGGGGATATGATTATATTTTATGAATCTGAGTTTCCCAGTCTAGGAGTGATACGTATAGATGCTTTGTGCTACCTTTTGCTTTCCAATCTTCACATCATTTGTATTTACTGTCCCCATATCATGCCACATGTTTTATTCCCGGTGAAAGATGATTCCCAATGGAAAATACACTGGTCACCGTAACAACAATGCGTCGAGTACCTTAGTTGATACAAAAATAAGAAGGAAGAAAGAAAGGCGGGACTAAGAGAGTCCATCAGCCGTTCATGCCATAACGGACCACCAGAAGAGGAGCACGGTCATCAAGCCAGAAATCCTAGTGCCAGTGATTCCATGTGCCTTTCCTTCGCTCATGGGAGCTGAAATTGAAACAATTGTTAAAAAAGCGTAGACAGAAATTGAAATAGAACTAAAGACATTAAATCTATCAACATCCTTCTTCTGTTGTAATTAATAAAGAATGTGATAGTTTATTAAGTTCTTTTACTTTGGAGAATACATAAATGCCATTTCAAAATTAAAATCCGTTAAGAAAATTGCAATACTAAGTAGGTTTCTTATTTCGTTAAGAAAATTGTCATTTTTGTCTTCACTTGGTCATGTATTGTTTTCCAGAGGCAAAATAACTTATTTTATTGTTATTTTGCTTGATTAGATTGTTTTATTGTTATTTTGGAGGATATTGTTTTGGCCTTTTCCTCGACCTCTAGTTAGGTCTAACTAGGGTTGGGTTAAGAAATGGTAATGGAAGCAAACTGAACTTGACAATAGGAATAATTACATAAGATAAGTATAGGAGCGAGGCTATCGAAATAAATAAATTTTGACATAAGTTTGTTTTACAAAAGAATACACGTTATAGTATACACTTGTTATTGTGGCGTAGTACCTGAAGGTGAGGGACTTGGAGAAGTAGGGTCATATGCAGCTGGAGCAGAACCTAGAGTTGACTCATATTCTGGACGGCTTGTTGGGCTTTCAAAAGTACCTAGTGGGCTTTCGACTGACGGAGGACTTGGAGTTGTTGCGAATGGGATAGGGCTTGGAGCGCTTTCCATTGGGGTAGGACCTTGTGGGGCGTCGTACATTGGAGGACTTAGTGGGCTGTCAGATAAAGGAAGAGTCGATGGGCTAACAGCTGCAGGAAGAACTAATGGGCCGCTAGATGGACCTGATACAATTCATAGTTGTAAAAGAAAGAAAGTGTCATGCAGACCTTGATATAATAATAGTTACAAGGAAAAACATGCTAGCTAGAACAAGTAATAACATGTTCATCTACAAGACAATCACTATCAGAATGGTGACTCTTTTTATTTCAAAAAAAGAAAAGAAAGAGTGGTGACTCTTTTTAACATGCCGTTGAGGTTGATGTCATGCCTGTGGATTGGTCTTTGATTACAACTACTATTAATAGATTCCCTAACCATTCTAGGTAAGGATTAATTGTGTTGATTTGAGGATGATAATCTTGATCTAGCGATAAGTGTGAGTTGAGGGTAGAGTAGACCATTAGAAATACTTGTCAATTTTTGTCTTTGGTTGAACTTTCCATCGCAGAAATAGAAAGTCCATTATCGTGTTATTAGTAAAGTCTGTTAAACAGTAATCAATTTATTTCAAAGTTTGACAAAACAAAAACATGACATAACCTATAATAAAACTTAGATATCAATTAAGCTAAATATTATAAAATCTCCAATAGTGAGGAAAAGTGGTGCGAGTCATTCCATTTTTTTTTTTTTTTTTTTTTTTTTTTGAATAAGGTGCGGTTTTCAGTTTTTCACCTTTAAGTAAAGGGCATATACTTGAGGAAAGAAATGAGGGTTTAGGGTGTGATAAACTTATTTTTCACCTAATTTATCATAACTTGACATAAATAATATTATTAATCAACAAAAATAATGTCTTTTAACATGTAGAAAATTAATTTACACAAAAATAACGCAATTATATGTTTATATATTTGTTTAAAACATCAAACAGGTTGGATTGAGGTCAAATAGGATTGATTCATATTGAAAATGGGTAAACGGGTCGTAATTGTGTCAAGTAAAATTATGTTCATCGATAATAATTAGTTAAAAAAAAGTTAAATAATAATACAATATTTAATTAGATTGAGAAATTAAGGCATGTCAAGGGTAAATAATGGCTGTACCTTGGCCTTGCAGTGAACTGTAGTGGTAGCTGGGATTTGGAGGACTGCCCTGGTAGTAGGGAATGTTTGGGGGAGCACCGTAGTAGGACGGATGGGGTGAACCATAAGGTGAAGGATTTTGGGGACCTGGAGAGGAGAAGACAACAGTGTGTTGGAAGCAGGTACCGTAAAAAGGAAGAAGATAATCTCAAAAGTGTATGTGCACATGCATTGATACAGTAGTTCCTTCCGTAACATACTAAATGCCTGTAAGACGACTTATCCATATAACTCCAGACAACAGAAGAAACCAAGAAGACAAGAGGCATTTTACCTCGGGGGCCTTCAAAAGAGGGACTTTGTGGAGAACCGGCATAATAAGGATTTGGACTCCATGGTGCACCGGAATAAATTTGTGGAGCATTGTAGTAAGGACTACTCGGAGAACCACCAGAGAAATAAGGAGTCGACGGAGCGGCGCCGGAGTGATCACGAGGAGTCGATGGGGGGACACCGGAATGATTGGGACTTGGCGGAGCGCCGAAGGTCGGGGTACCTGTCGCACAGGAAACATTGCAACAAGAAGTTAATAACATGAAGATACGATGTACTGCGATCAAGCTCGTTCTGTGTAAAAATGAGCTTCCATATTGTTTTTAACATTCCTCTAGCGTATGAAAGTTTCAACTGTTGGATTTGACATGCATTATCTATGATAATTATACGTCAAGAATTAACTGATTCTGAAATTGCTGTCACATATAAATTATACTTTCTATGTAAGAACAATTATTTGAACTATATATGAATAAGGAATTAATTGTTATTTCTCAAAATTCGTATGATAAATGTAATATTCGATCAATGGAACTGATTTATATTATTCGATAGGTATACAGTTCGATAATCAAATGTTTTTGGAACTTTTATCATAGGTATATTGAAATATTTGTGTTAAAGTTATACAAGTTCAGTGTAAAATGGTTCGTTACTAAATAATATGTTTATATTACTAGAAGAATTGTCATATTTACCCAAGAAATTACTTTCATTGACAAACTAATAGCTATATTATAAGACGAATGGAGGGTTTTTTTTTTTTTTGAAAAAAAGGAGCTCCTAGGCTCATTCTATCCTTCCCCACTTGTTATACATCTCGGCATGTTCCTCTCAGAGTCAATTCTTATATTTCAAGGCAAAGAAATTGCAACAGAAAATATGTTTGACTAAAGTAAAGGGGAGATATGTAATTCACAGTGGCAAATGATTTATCACTATCAGTGTGAAGATTTGAGGGTGTTGGTGGCTGGGAATATTTGAGAATTAGATTGGTAATATTCTGATGGGTCTTGTAGCTTAGGTTGTTGTTGTAGCTGCTATTATCCTTTAGCTAAGGGTCCATTTGATCTCTAAACCATAGCTTCCAGAAGTCAAATAAACCCAAAAGCAGTTCCAAATATCTGGTCTCTCTGATATTCTACCTAAAGTCACCAACTTCTGTCCTTTCTTTTTACACGTTAAACTCAACTTCTATAGAATCCAAAAAAATTTAGCTTCTGATAAAAACTAGATATATATTACCTTTCTATTTCCAAAATGATCTTAATTATTTCACTCTATTTACCTAATTTTACCATTACTATTTACCACCTTGCCATCAACTAAACCCAAAACAAACAACCAAAAAAAACCCTAAACTTGACAAAAAATAAAGGCCAGGAAAATCTTGAAAATAAAATCCACTGAAGCATACTATATGAAATTGAAAATAAAACAAAAAAAGGCATGTCAATGGTGTTAATGTACCAAGCAAATCTTCACATCATATGGTGCTATTGCTGGTGGAATTAGGATCCTTACTTGAAAACGAAAGGAAAATGCAAGAGTAAGCATTCTTGTGGTTTAAATATTTCAGCCAACATTTTTATGTGGAGACCATATTATACTACAATTCAAATGCCTATTAAAAGAGTATTCAATAAGAGTGTTATTTTAACATGATGAACTTCACCAATTTCATAAACCATTTGTCTAATATTGTAAGTTGTCAATCTCAAAATCCACAAAAACCAACCTCCTCAAGTTTACCAAACAAGTTTCTAGGAGTACTTCTAGAATCTGGTTTCTGGATATTTCTCTAGAGGTTCGCTTTGGGATTTCTGATAGAAGCTGACTACTTGGAGAAGGGTTCCCAGACGGATCCAAAATGGTATGTTTGTAAGGTGTTTTTTTATTCATAATATATATAACTAGGGCTATGTAGTTCAGCAGTAACATAGGCTAAATGACTGAGAGGAAGGTAATGTGTCACACTCTTACATCGATCTTAAGCAGCTGCAAGAAGTAGGATAGTGTAATTTTGAGGAAGCTTGTAATTAAAAGGAAATCCACCTTTTGTGCCTGATGAGATTTGTGACTCCCAAGGCGATGAGAAATCAACACCAACGTGTTTTGAACAAAAATCTTGGCGTCTTTAAAAATGACTTTACACTATTTAGATTTGGTTTAATTCCCTCTGCTTGTTTAGTTGTTTTAGGCATGCAACATGCTATTCCTTAGAAGTGAACGGGATTAGGCGGAGCTGTGAAGTGTTTGTGATATGCAGATTAGACTAATTTCTATGTGTTTTCACAGAAGATCTAAATACACGTCTTCATGTATGAATAATCTAAAATCGCGGAACCATAAAGTTCATAAATACAATAATACAAGGGCTTATCTCAACTAATAGTTTAGAAGAGAAAAACAAAGGAAGAAGCAGTAATCTAAACACGTACGACTTAATTTAAAGTTCAGTAATATAATACATGGGTTAAGACGTGCAACACTCTGTCGACTAATTGTGAAGAACATGAACTACAATACAACAGTAAGTGGCAGCTCTAGTTTTCTTTTTGTTGGCTAAAGCCTTTGATTATTCATTAATCCCAAATCTATGGATTCTTATGCTCTCAAGAAATCCCAGATTTTTGTCATTTAAGACGTTCTTGATCTGCTTAAACAAAGGACATTTGAGGTATTCTTCGTTTTACCTTGGGGAGGACTGGAACCGACTGTCGCCGGAGAAGAAGCACCACCGTAACTGTTTGGAGGAGCTGATGTTAAAAAAAAAAACCATGCACAATCACGTCAACGTTAATATTACATATGAGCCAAATTAACTTTAAAAGTGTTGCATATGGTAATGAAGTAGAAGATCAAAATGTATTCGTGCACAATTTCACGAGTCCGTGTCCTCACCGGCAGCGGAGCCACAGATGATGCCGCCGGTGTTGATGCCGCAGTAGGCGGCAAGCTGGAGGGCCTGGTCGTTGGTTACGTCGAGGGAGGCGAAAACCGCGCACAGACAAGCACCGTCGGTTTCCAGCAGCTCCGAGACAGCACCGCAGCACAACGCCATGCTCGTCGCGTTCTGATAGTCTGAGCAAGGTGCCAGCTTCGGCATGCAGGCCGGTACCTGCTGCCCGCTCACCTGCGTGAATATTAATGCAGCTACTGCCATCAGTAAGGCCACCGTCAAACTCATCGCCGTCGACACTGTCGATCGACCTCTAATCTCTTAACTGATCGATGCTGCACGCTCTCACTGATCGTCTGGAAGGGTTTTTATTTGGTTGTGGATCTGATATAATAATGGCCGTCCGGCCGGCCGACGTGGGCCTCTTCATGCTTGTCTGAATACCATTCCAAAAATTATTAGGATGAAAACAATAACCATCCTTGATAAACACGTCGTGGTTGCCACTGTGTTTGTCATCGTTACGATATCGTTGTTGGAGTAGTTCTCATTTGGCTGAGGTATGCCACTGAATCACGTACGGATTAACAAGCATGAAATGAGATGTGGTTGACTTTGGCATAACAGTTCTAATAGCATGATTAACTTAATTGCAACTTAACTTGATTAAGTGGTTAGAATTCCATCCACTTTGAATGCCAGCTGTATTTGAAATTGTTTTTTTTTGTTATAAGTTGAGATAGGCATATATTTCTTCGGCTTAATTGCCAGTTAAGAAATACAAAGTTCAGAAAGTATTACACCACTATGGGCACAATGGCCACCAAAAGAAATCGACCTGAGGCGTAATCAGATCCTCAGTCAAAAATGATACGGATAATCAAAGTATAAGTTCCAAAATCAGGAAACAGAAGGATCTGCTTCAGCTGTTCAAAGGGACGAAGTATCCTGGGCAGCCTCTCCTGAAGTTGCCAGAGTAGGAGGGTGGGAAGGAGAAGCCACTTGATTTGGGGACATGGCTGCAACAAATTGCTGCATCTCCTCTTTCT
>JAMKQA010008366.1:0-27574 GCA_024699735.1 Posidonia australis | reverse complement strand
TGTTTACTAGTTGCATAAGTAGAAATCTTGATTAAATTTAGTTAATAATATCCATTGTCTGCAATTACTATTAAATTACAAAAAGTAGGCAAAGTAATTCTGAAATTGAAAATTCTCTATTCACCTCTCCTCTAGAGAGGTCTTTCGATCCAATAGTCTTTACGCTCGACGGTACCTCGAGTCTCAATACGTGGTGACAATCAGAATATCATACCTCCAAGTCCAGACGACATCTCAACTTATGAACCTCAACCTTAGCCTTGTGAATGATAGTCTGGGAGTATCATACCTTCGGGACCTGACGAATGCTAACTTACGGTATCTTGGTTCTCGACCTCAACCTAAGTAACATGCTTGGCCAATCGAGAATGTCGTTACATTTTCTAGTCCAGGCAGCACGCCCCTCAGCATCTTGGATCACACACAAAAATCATAGAAAACTCTTTTCCAAATAATATTTTGATTTCTCCAAAAAAATCCTTTTCGAAACCCATTTTCTTGCCTCCAAGATCTCTATAAAACGGTCGCACCGAAACCACGGTCAAAACCACAATATATAGAGCCATGATGATCCTCAGATCACCATGTCCACAAAAATACATTTAAAGTCATTCGAAAAGCCCATGACAAGGCCACTTTAAAACAGAGCAGAGAGTTGATTTAGCAGACCGAAATAGAACAGTCGATCGAAACTGAGCTTAGGACATCAGAAATGGCAAACCAAAATCCATTCGATCATTTGAAATTCCCTGATCTAACAGACAGAAACAGACTGATCGATTGAACTAGGTCCTAGGTCAACACTCAAGATCAAAATCGACAGATCGAATGGAATTCAGTCAACTGACCTCTGCGTCTAGGGAATCATTTGGGCCAAAACGGCATACTAAACCAAAATGATATGTCGATCTCTACTAGAAAAATGGATTGAGCCCTAAATCCAATGCTTGTCCAAAATGGGAGTGAAGGACGGTCTCACCACAGGCACACATAAAATCCACAAAAATCCAAAAACGTTGACATGTAAGTTTACCACAAATTCACAAAAAATTACTACGATCTATTGACTGTAGCTAGAGATATTAAATATCAAAGTCGGAAAACTCAAAATGCATACAAAGTGCCACTCATCCATTAAATTCACCATAAATGCTCATAAATTTAGAAATCATTCCTAAGTATTAAATTCATGTAATTCTATTCATTTCTAACATTTTCAAATAATTTTGAAAAGAAAGGATGGGTGCACACCTGAGAAGACCTTTGGTGCTACCACCATCTAACTCTGACCGACTTCGAGCTCTCCGATGACTTTCGACCTTTGGCCATCCTCACGACCACCTCAAGCTTGTTGCACTTCTAGGGGGAAGTCTGAAGCTCCACAAGTCGATCCAAACTCTAATGCTCCGCTCTCTCTATTTCGCACACACACACACACACACACACACACACACACACACACACACACACAAGGAGAAGAAGAGAAGGTGGAGGAGAAGAAGAGAGAAGGGAGGTGGAGATGGACAGGGGAAGGAGGAGGAGGAGCAAGGAAGGCAGTGTATGTGGGAGAAGGAAGAGAGAAGAAGAAGAGGAGATGGTGTGTGGGGGGGGGAAACTTGACCCGTCCCTCACTTAAATATGTACGATTGATGTTAGGTACGTATGTGCACAACAATCACTCAAGCGCATGCACAACTGTACGGCACTCACCTATCAACCAATACACAGTATAGGGCCAACTACCATACTTCACCTACACATCCACATACAACCAGCCATAGGAGCACAATGGCACACACACAAGAATAGGACACACAACATCAAAGTCAAACACAAAGCCACTAATCTACTAAAATGGTCTTGCATCAGTAACACTCATCTATAATAAATTTATTAAAAATGTATATTTACAAATAAATGAATTTTCAAGTGTTATAGGTCTCCTTATTTTATTTTTAATTATATATTTATTTTTTTTAATTTCAGTAAATAACTAATTTTTTTGTTTCCTATTGATGTGCGTTATTAATCTAATTTCTTTCAGTTTTTGTTTCAGGAAATTTATTATTTTCCTATGAGTAAGTGTGTCCGTGTGTGAGCAAGAGCCCCATCAAAAGTCTCTCTTCTTCTTTTTTTTCCTTCCTACTCGACGTGCAATATATCTTTTTCACTTGTATTTTCTAATAAGAAATGTTAAATCCTTAAATTGTCTGATATACCGGTGAAATATGAGTCATCTTTCCGGATGAATCCATGCCCTGGTATTGTCACTGACTCACCATGTCGCCTCATTCCACTCGATGACAAGGGACGTGATCTAGTGTGATCTAGTGATGAATGCGGAAGATATGGGCTAAAGAGGCAGCTACGTACCAAAGCTGTGATAAAGTGAGATCTTAGGCAAACAATCCTAATGATATCTTATGACGTGATTCCTGAGCATTCAAACACATGGAAACCATGTTCCAATCGCTAAACCAGTAAGTAGTGTTCGTAACCCCCGAACTACTAGTGATTTCTTGGCTCTTGTGCATCACACATTCTATAACCCTCCATTAACTCCAACAAATCCCACTTCCTAAGAAAGTGGTTGTTACCCACTAGGCCACTACCATATCTATTTATTTTATTTTATTAGAAAAGAAACCAACCAACCTTATGGATTAAGTTATCATACTTCTAAAGACACATGGTTAAAATTGCGTTACATCCCAACTTAACGTGAATTATATGGGTTGAGTAATTTTTTAACCTAAAATTGACTTAATATAGGTTTAGACCCAATCCAATCTAATCTAAGAAACTTCAGGTTGAGTTGGTTTAGTTCTTGCATTTCATATATACCTTTTTGTTTTATTGTTATCATTATGTACCAAATAAAATGATAATAACATCATTTACATTAAAAAAATAACAGATGACCAAATAAAATTTACCTAATTCTCATTAATGTTTTTCGCGCGCGCGCGTGTGTGTAGAAATAAAACATGCATATTCATATAGTATTATGTAGAAATTAATATAATATATATTTATAAATATAATTTATATAATATATCCTTGTTTTTTGGATTGGGTTAGGTAATCTGACCCTCGAACTCATATCTAACTCTCAAGTTCTTCGAGTTTAAGATTTTGTGATCTAACTCAACCCATGGCATAGAAAAACCCAACTTAATTCATATGGATCGAGTTGATTCGGTTCTTGGGTCAACCTGAATCTGTACACACACTTAGATTTATTTCATCTTGTATCTAGGAAAAGGAAACTCATTGACTAAGATGTTGAGTTCGTTTTTATGTACCAAGAGATTATGATAACTTTTTTTTCTTAATTTTGTATTTTTTTTTCCGACAAAGATATGTAAATCATAAAATTAAATAACCTCAGTATCTACATTGTCAAATTTGTTTTAATTTTTTAAAAAAAAAAATAATATCTTCATTTCTTCATTCATGAATAGCCGCTGAAGACAAGATGCACAAAGGAAAAGAAATCAATTTCCAAATGGGAAAAAAAAAATCAATAGACTTTAGATAAATCAAATGTAATGACACTGTAGCCATGGGAAGGTTTAGATATATCATGCAACACTTATATCATAATTAAAGTTTTCTTCTAAAGGAAGTGCAAGGAGGAAAATCAATCAAGGGGCCTAGCATCATCCTGTGCACAAATGGAAGAGAGCAAGCTGATTATATGAAAGAGAAAGAATTGGATTTCTAAACAAGTCCCTTCGCATCCTTTCATTTCAAATTAACCACTAGACTCAAGTCATAAGTAAGAACCAAAAGCTCAAATGTACTCAATTTTTCTCTAGTCCATAGTGGAAGGCATGGAAGTGAGAGGGCAGTTGTGGGGTCTATATAAATGAAGTGAGTTGTGAAATTTCCAAGTCAAAACCTACGTCCTAATGAAAGTTTCTTGTAGTCGATCTGTAGGCTTAAGCTACCATCGTTGGATATTGTAGTTTAGCAGTCACTGCGAAGCTTTCGGAAAGGCAACTTATATATATATATAATAACAAACGCAATCTTCTCGAAGCCTGTACGTACGTAGTGGGAAAGATTACATATCATAGCATCGAAAAGATTGACGCAGCTTAGCAAACGATAATGAAGTAGGTTCGACAATGCTGCTGATGATAAAACAAAGGGAACTCGATCTTTGCCTTTCGTGGAAGAGGCATCTAAAAGTTTGCAAAATGCAAAGTTGCAAGGATGTGCGTGCATGCATGCTTTGTTTAGTTGAAGAGCATGATCTTCTCATCAGCCTGTCACGAGAAAGACAATGATGAATAATGAATATGACTCGCTCTCTCTTTTTTTTTTTTTTTGTTTACGGCCTGTAACAACGGGCTTGTCATTATCTCTCAGCTTTTGCCTGATAATTTAAAGCTTTAAGCCGAGTTGCCGCCCGTCGTGATCGCTTGGTCTCAAGCTTCACTGATGGAGTGCCATCACTTGCTGTCATGGAAAAGATGGAAGTACCACTTTTCTTTTATTTGAGGTTGTGGTTTTGCACATGACGACGGTCTAACGAGGACAAAAGGCTCTACTTCTACGTGTATTAACATGTTATGACCTTAGAAAGATTCATCTAGTGATATATATGATCCTACCAATAAATTTATAATATTAGTATAGGATCTGGCTTAGTTACGGTTGGGGTTGGGGTTGGGGTCCCTACTTCAGTTGGAGCCCCACAACGTCATTAAAAAAAATTTCTATTTTTTTTCCCTGGTTATTCATTTTTTTCAAGAATTTCTATTTTTTATTTATTTATCAATTTATTTATTATTTTTTCCTCTTTTCCATATTTTTTAAATTCATATTTCTGAATAAGGCCCATGTCTCCATTGGGCGACCGAAACGGTCCAAAGTGTATCAGAATAAAGTCCTATTATTATAGTAAAACTTATGCTGTGGTATAATAATGCCAATGCCACCTTAGGTCCATATGTAGGATAAATTATGGGGAAATTGCAATGTACCTGCCTCCAATTTTATATACAAGTAAAAGTAGATTTACAATCTACTATGTTGAAAGTTACAAATTAATGTACAATTAGGTTGTAGATGGATTGGGTGTGACCCATTCATTCACTTCAACCTGACCTATTTGAAACAGACTAGAAATAGACCCGTTTGAAACGGATAAGGATAGATAAATTTTCTGTGCATGACTTATTAACTCACGAGTCAACCCGTTCTACCTATGAGTCAATCCGTTAACTCACGAGTAGTGATAGGTATTTATCTTATATGTTATTTTGTAGATAAGGGTAGACCCTTGATCTACTGTAACTCGACCCATTTACACACTTATGTATAATTCATCGGTTTATTTGTACTAATAGAAAACCCTTTTCCATGTTCAATAACTTTTTGGATTTTATATCTATGGGTCATATTTGGCCTAATAAGATTGGAAATTTAGAGACGGACACAAGTATACTTGCTTTTTTGTACACTACGACGATGGTCTCCACTTTTTTGACTTTTATGTTCTCTTTTTTTTGTACATCTGTCGATGTACAATTCGACATACCATTCACTCGTTGCATTATGCTTTTATTTCTATTGCATATTTACTATTGGCAATTATTCCTACGTTTTTATTTTTGTATTCCTTAATTTTACTGTACATATATTAGCATATAATTTAGAATACTATTCACTTGTTGCATTTCAATTTTATTTCTATTGCATATTTATTATTATTATTATTATTATTTCCATTGCATATTACATTAATATTTGTCACATAGTGTTGAAACTTAGTCTTACTAGCTTTACTTTTGTCCATTATGCTACAACTTCTATTATATTATAATATTTATTTCATAACATAGAATGTATATTCACATTATATGTCATAACTACTCTTGTTGTGTATTGTTATTATTCTCGTTGCATGTTATTATTCTCATTGCATGTTAAAGTTGTTCTGGTTGTATTTTGCTACAAGCTTATATTTTCTTTTGTTGTATATTTTATTTTGTGAGAACCACTAACACATGATTCTATCATACTGATATTCGAGTTTGCCATACTGATAATTGAGTATCTCCCACTAAAAAGTAGGCTATTCTCATTGCATGTTAAAGTTATTGTTGTATTTCACTACAAGCTTATATTTGCTTTTATTGCATCTTTTATTTTGTGAGACCCATTAACATGTGATTTTGTCATATTGACACATGAATCTGCCACACTAATCTACCACATTGACAATTAAGCATGTTTCACTAAAAAAAAGAAAGATATCGTCCACCAAAAAGTAAACGACCTGTTGTCAAATGACATGTTCTTATTAGAATGTCTATTTTGAACGTTCAAATTGACATCTATCTCCTAGCATAAGGGGTAGATCCATTAAGAGTCCAAATTGGTCCATGGTCTTGGCTATAAATTTGTCAAAAAAAACATACTAGGTGTAATTTAGCCAATTTATATAATATAATATTTTAACCCTATAGATTAATAACTTAATCTTCTTTAACCCATTCCCAATTCCCTTTTATTCTAATCTCACGCATCCAGTTAGCTGCAATAGCCACCAACACCATACCAAGTGGAAGACTTATTGATAATCAATCGTTGTCCTTCAGACTCCGACCACTTTCCTCTGATATAGTAACGCCTATCATTGGTGCCATCTCTAAGGTCCATCTCTCTTCTTTCTTCTCTCTAGACCTTTTTTTCGTCGTCTTCGATTTGGTCTAGTTTGGTTTGTTACATTTTGTTTTTTTTGATTTTGCATTCCTGGATATTTGACTTTTGTATATTTTCTAAGTGGGTTGTCTTTTGTTTTGGTTTCTGCTGGCTACTTCAGTGCTTTTTCGTGGACAAATGCTAATTCTATTTGATATTATATTCTCTTAATTCATATGAAATGCATGACAATTAGTACACAAAGGTTTTTGTTGTTATTACATCAACATTAGTTGCAATCGCCTCTTAATTTGATCTCCCTCTTCTCTCTAATCCACTCTCTAATCCACGTATTTGTTGTGTTTTTTATTTTTATTTTATAGTAAATTTTGTAAAAAATAATTTTCATATTTGTTTGATGTTCAAAATTTGATTACATAGCACAAACATGGAGAGATATTTTTGAACAAAACTATGATTTTTTGGAGCACTAACTAGAGATGGAAATATGCAACCAAATTTAGAGAAACCAATTAGAGATGAAAAGCTCAACCCAATTTGGAGGCATTAAATCTATCTTTTATCAATCTTGATTTGGATAATCATCCCTTAGATCCAAGTTTACAATCTAACATTATGGAATATCATCTTAATGTTAGGAATGCAGTTTGTATAGCCTATTTGCTAAAGCCTTAGTGTCAACCATGCAACATAAATTTCCTCAAAAATTGGAAGAGGGTTGGAATCGCAGGTTTATTGTTTCATGGTTTGACACTGATCAATCTTGTGATTGGTTGGAGTACAACAAACAAAAAGATGTTGCATATTGCTTATTTTGTTATCTTTTCAAAATAACATTTGGTGATCAAGGAGGTAGTGATGTTTTTGTTAGCATGAGGTTTTCAAGTTGAAAGAGGATGAGATTACTAGAGCATATTGGTGAGCATAATAGTAATCACATGAAATATTATAGAGTTTGTCAAGATTTAATGAAACAAAAGTAGCACATTGAAGTTGCTTTGGAGAAGCAAACCATTCAAATTTGGAGTGAGTATTGTACTCATCTATATGTGTAACATCTATGGTTGGGAAGATTGTAATATGTATTTGTGGACATATTTCCTTGTATTGTATGACAAGAAGAATTCTTAGTGCAAGGAGGAATTAATTCCAAGTTGTGTGCATGGAAAACACATTTAGAAAGGGTTCAGGGTAGATTTCATTGTACCGAATGATCTTCAGTATACCGAAATCTACGCCTGTTGGGCTCTTAATCGAGAGCTCATTTGGTATATCAAATGGAAATCGGTATACCAAAATTTGGACTCAAAGGACTAATCAAGAGCCCATTTGGCGTACCAAAATAATTTTGGCATGCTGAATTGGTTGTTTGTTGTGGGTTTAAGGTAGATTTCAATCGATATTTAATCGTATTTGATACTCAATTTAGAATATGGTGACTCTTTTACCTTAGTGCAAGCCCAAGGCAGAGAAGAAAGAAAGAAGAGATGAAGGGGAAGAAGGAGCCAACACCTGTGACCCTCGCCATCCTATGATTTCTGTTCGTCGATGTTCCTTATGAACCTGCCCGTGAGTGTTGCTTGATGGCTGTGTCGGGATTCATGAGATTTGTCGAATGTGGGTGCCTTTAAAAAGGAAACGAGGGGGTTGGTGCCGAGCATAGAAGACATGAAGGAGGAGGACTTAGGGTCGTAAGTGGGAGAAGAGGCCGTCGTTCTTTACTACCATTTGCTGCCAATTGCCGTCGTCGTTGGGCTACTGAGGAAGGGAAACGAGCGCTGGCGAAGGTATGTGACCTACCCAGGGCCTTCGATTTATTTTTCTATCCATTCAATATGTGGAATGTGATAGTGGTGCCTTGAGATTTCTCAAAGAAATCAATAGAGGATAGCAACAGGGTTGCTACCAATTTTGGGTTCAGACAAAACCCATTTCGGCATACTAAAGTAACTTCAGTATGTTGAATTTTGCACTGAATGTACAATATGGTAGTTTTATCTTAGTACATATGTGATTCCCTCTTGGATTAAGCATATCTGTGATGGGGGGTACTGATGTGCTTGATTTTCTTGTGGTTTTGCGTGGATTTTTCTATGTTTGTCCAAAGCTCTGCCTTATGAATTGTTTTGGTTTGTGGTATGTTCACAGATTTGTGTTTTACTTGGCTTCTCATGGAATTCTTGTAGCATCATTAGGGCGACTTTTCTAAAATACTTTCCAAAATGGTTTTCAAAAGAGATTTGTAAAAGAATCGCATGGATTTGCAAAGGTTTGGAAATTGGTTTCTATGGTTTTTGATAGGAACCACAAGGGTCGAGGATCGTACTTGTAACAACCCAGACTTTAGGTGGCATTTCAATCTAGATATTTCATTTGGAATTTTAGGTTGTTGAACGTTGAGTCTCTTGCATTTAATGTAAAATGTAGTTACAACAACATTCTACGGCTGAATTGGTGTTTTTTGGATATCCGGTGTTGGACGTAGGATATGACACATCTTATATTAAATGAAATGAAGCCTGCATTTAACACTTGTGTCTCCCATTATTAAATGCATGCATCCATGCATTCTTCGTAAGACACATGGTCGGTTGCGTATAACACTTTGAGTTGCAGTTGCCTATATATAGTGCATGCATGGGTGGCTTCCTAGGGATGACTTCTTCCCCTCTTCTCCTTCGGCCTAGTGTGGGTGATTCCAACGGCTTTGGGCATTGAGCTTGGCCGAAGAAGGTGAGTTAGGTTGGGTTCATGGTGTAACCATGCCGGCGACAGCCTCGGGACTTCGGCGCGATAGGCCAAAATACATGAGGGACGGCAAAGTCAAGACAAAAACAATAAAAATAAAAATGCAAATGTAGGAGTCGCCACCTAGTCTATTAAAATGGAAGACAAGGAAAACCATAAAAACATGCAAATCATGTAATGAAAAAGTAGGTCATAAACCAGAAAATGGGTAAGGATCCCTGTTACGCGCGAAGAAGGTATTAAGCACCCTCGTGCGCCCGATAAATCGGTCTTTCTATAGGTTTCTCATTTGCTTACGAAATGTCGGCTTTTCAGCCTTTGTTGTACGCCCGAGGGCGATATGCCATGCCATGCTTGGTGTCTTATGCTAAATAAGGGTGCATGATGTGTAGGGTGTGTCCTAGTGCTCAGAGATATCGCTCATATATCGGGTCAAGTGTCGATGCAAAGATATTGCATAAATAGATCAAGGATCTAGTATTTAAGGGATTTTTTATCCTTGCTTTGCTATATGCCAAGTGCAATCTAACATGCATGGAAATGGCTAAAAACAAAGCTATGCCTTCCTGACATATCAAGGAAGAAAACAAGAAGAATGCAGAAGCAAATCGAAGCAAGAAATCATGCTAAAAATCATAAAAAAAACCTGCTGTGCTACTGAAAATAGGCTGCTGCGCCTGTTAGGTGCGCCGGACTGGTGCGTCAGTCTAGTGCGCCACCTAGGTACTCCTGTGTGGGCCAGAAGGATGTGCCAAAGAAAATACAGAAATTCTTGCAGTGCAAAGTCATGTATGAATGCATTCCAATAAATCGTGCCATGCAAAACCCTTTTCAAAACTTGAAAAAAAAATGCTTTTAAAGTGAAAGAAATGCAAGTGTAATGACTTGTGGACCTTGTGCTCAAAAGCTAGTAGTCTCACACAAGATCCCACCCTATTATGCTAAACGAAAGCAGCAAGATTTAGCCATGTCACTGGATCATGGGCTGATGCATAAGGCTCTCCACGTAGGAGTAAAGTGCAACCAGCCTACCAGATTTTGAACTATGGACTGAATGATCAAAGAGCAAAGCAAATGAAAAGCAACATCACTTGAAGCTAAAATCATGCATGCCCCATCATGAAGTACTAAAGAATCACCACTGAAAGAATCAGGTTCCAAATCATTCAAGAAAGCATACAGATGCAGATGCAAAAGAGGGTGGTTTGCTTCTCTAACCAGTCTGGTGCACCTGCATGGTGCGCCAGAGTGGTGCTCTGGGGTGGTGCGCCACTCTAGTGCTCCAGATTGGTGCTCCTTAGAAAATCTGGATCAGACTGCAATCTGATCCAGAATAAAGGTGGATGATTTTTATTAATGCAGATCAGTTCATGCAGATGATAAAAAACGAAACATGATGAGATGCAAATGAGCAAAGCAAGCTTATTATGATGTGATTCAGAAACATGATAAAACATTGGTTCATGGCTGAAACAATACTTGCACAAGATTCTAAAAATGAAACAAAACATGAACTTTAACAATCATATGCAAAGAATGAATCATGAAAACTTGGTTCGCTATATATCTATTAGCATGCATGTTCGTGAATCGTGCATTCTTATGCAAGAGAATAGAAAAGAAAAGAAACAACTCACAGGAGGTAACAAGGTGCAGATTTCATGCTAGAAGTAAGAAACATGCTAGCAAACAAGGTATAGATTTGCATATAGAACATCTTGCAAAGGAAACAAGCAATATCATCGTGAAACTCTCATGCATACAGTAATAAATCTGATCATGTATGAAGTCTAAAGCATGCTTATCTTGATGCTATGACTAAAATTTAAAGGAGAATGAAAGAGGACCTACCTCTCTAGGTGTTCCTTCTTGTACTATCAAAGATAGAGGGATTCTCGTTTCTTTGGAAGGGCCAAAGATGCTTTGGAATACAAGGGAATACTCTAGAAAAATGAGAATGGCTGCTGGAAAGAGTATATAGCTCGTACAAGATGCTTGCTCAAATCAGGATTGCTGAAATCAAGGTTTCTAACCCCTCCTAATGGTTGTCTATAGGAGTCCTTATATAGGATTTCTCAAGGGTAACTCCTAGAGGATACAAGGAGCCTCGTAAACGAAGAGCCTGGGAAGATTCCAAGGCATATTCGTTCGTGGAGGTAACAGCCATGGGAGGTGGAAAGCCAGCAGCCAGCAGTCTGAGAAATGGCTGCGGGCCAGCTTGGTGCGCCAGGTAGGTGCGCTAGGTAAGTGTGCCAGCCTAATGCTCCAGCTAGGTGTGCCATTGTAGTGCTCCTGCTCGATGCTCCAAATAGGTGCTCCACATTGGTGCTCCAGCTAAGTGCTCTCCCCTACTTGTCTGGATTTCTAATTGGGCTGCGGGCCTGCTATAGGTTTGGGATTGGTTTAGCTAATAGGATTCAAGGGTTAGCCACATCCAAAGCAACATCTGGAAAGCTCATCCATGAGTCACCTCAAAATCGGGGTGTCTACAGATGCCCCTCCCTGAACGAGGTCGAGGGACGAAGGGAACCAAGACCGATGCTCTGGGTTGACAAGATACCTTCATTTTGAGGTTACAGAAGGATGGTGTTTGTTGTAGGCAGTAAGTCACTTATCCGACGGATGCACCGAAAGTCATGACCTGTCGCCAAATGCAAATGCGAATGCATGCAACTACTGACCTATATGCTAGGGATGCGATGTCAATGCAAGATGCTAATGCAAGAGCCGATCTAAAAGCCGATGCAAAATCGATGTGAATGCAAAGTAGGTGCCTGCAAGGCGATGAATTGCTGGTGCTAATGCTGATGTGATAGGCAAAAGACAGAAATCCTGCACACAAAGGGAACCACTGGCAGGAAAATGATAAGTTGTCGAACTCATCAGCTGGATTATTGAGGTTATCAACCTAAAGGGGTGGGATATGACAAGTCAATCAAATCTTGTCATCCCGATCGCTAGACAGTATGACGGTTGTCAACCGAGTGGTTGGGGATACCAGCCCAAGGAAAAGGGGCATGACAAACATACTATTTGTCAAACAAGAAAGAGAGGGTCCTACCCGCACGGACCAAGGGCGAACAAAGAGATTTTGCACCCGCGAAAACTCGAAAGAGAAGAAAGAAACAAAAGGACCTTGATCGCCCGATCAGAGGGTCAAACAACTGGATTCCGTGCCCACGAAAACCCAGTAGAAAAAGGATAAGGACCTTGACCGCCCGGTCAAAAGGTCAAGCAGTTGGATTTCCTACCCGGGGAAATCAGAAAGAAGGGCTAGGACCTTGACCATAAAGTTAAAAGGTCAAGCTACAGGATTTCCTGCCCAAGGAAATCTGAGAGAAGGGCTAGGACCTTGACCATAAAGTCAAAAGGTCAAGTCACAGGATTTCCTGCCCAAGAAAATCTGAGAGAAACCAAGGACTTTGACCGCTCGGTCAAAGTCAACTAGCTGGATTCCGCGCCCGCGAAAGTCCAGGAGAGGCAAAGGACATTTGATCGCCCGGTCAAAGCCAGCAAGCTGGATTTCGTGCCCGCGAAAATCTAAAAGGGGCACAGGACATTTGACCTCCCGGTCAAAGTCAAAAGGCTAGATTTCGCGCCCGTGAAAATCCAAAAGGGCCAAATGACGTTGACCGCCCGGCCAAAGTCAAGAAACTGGATTTCGCGCCCACGAAAATCCAAAAGGGACAAATGACGTTGACTGCCTGGTCAAAGCCAACAGGCTGGATTTCGCGCCCGCGAAAATCCAAAAGGGGCAAATGACGTTGACTGCCTGGTCAAAGCCAACAGGCTGGATTTCGCACCTGCAAAAGTCCAAAAGGGGCAAATGATGTTGACCGCTCGGTCAAAGCCAACAGGCTGGATTTCGCGCCCGCGAAAGTCCAAAAGGGGCAAATGACGTTGACCACCCGGTCAAAGCCAACAGGCTGGATTTTGCGCCTGCGAAAATCCAAAAGGGGCAAATGACATTGACCGCTCGGCCAAAGTCAAGAAACTGGATTTTGCGCCTGCGAAAATCCAAAAGAGAGGTAGAAGGGTCTCCTTGGCTTGGAAGGAGAACCTGAAAACTCAAAACGATGATCCGTGGATTGTCCCCTAGGAAGGAAAAAAGGCGAAGACGCTCCGAAGGACAGTACCGTGAATGCGTTAGCTGCTAACGCTATGGTGTAGAAACTGATATTCTTACTGAGATGCATGTACAACTTCTTCTTGCTAGAATTTTCAACATTGTTTGCAAAAAGTGAGGATTTATTTGCAAATGTCCTGAACTCAAGGGCTTTACTGCAAATTGCCCAATCATGATAGCCTTCTGATTGCTGAATTACCATTCTGTTGTATATCAACAAACGTCTGCTTCAATCAAAACTTCCCCCATCTTTCGTGGACTAATCTGTAAATTTGCAAAATGTAGGGGGTTTTCTGTAAATTACCCTATCAGGTGCATTTTGTGGGCCATGTGCTTGGCACCGTATGTTCTGCTTTTGGAGTGCATGTTGTGAGTGCTAGGGGCTAAAACGCAATTCCATCGCCATTTTGCATTTTGAACCTTGTCTTATTTTATAAGTGGGTCCCACTAGATAACTGCCATAACCGTCAGGGAATATTTTTCTTTTCCTTGCTTGCTGGAACTGCAGATGTATTTGTGCTGCTTGGCTCTTCATGGTTCTACTATCATTTTGACTGACCTAATTTCATATCTCAAAGCAACATGTATACATATATTTTATTTTCTTCTCTTTATGTATGCCCCTTCATCTTCCTCCCCATTCTCTGTTTTTCCCTCATACGAAACCCATCCCTTCTCCTTCTTTTCTCTTCATCTCCTCTCCACTCTTCGTTCCCCCTCCTCTTCACGGTAGCGGTGCATGGGAGGTGCGTCGACGAAGTGCTCTCGACTGGTCCGAGGATCCGGCGTGTCGGCGAGGTGCGGCGAGGTGCAGCGGAGTCTGATCGGTGGCGTTATGGACGGCGGTGGCATGGACCGAACCCTCCAGGATTGGCTTGATAGAGGCTCGCCGACAGAGGTATTTCTTCTTCCCCTCTTGATCTTGCTTTGTGATTGTGTGCCCCCTTGTCGTGGATGGCCGGCGGCTTGGTGAGCTCCGACGGGCTGCGCGAGTGGCAGCTAGGATGGCAACTAGGTGATGGTTGCGGGTTAAGAAGGGCTGGTCACTGGGTTTGGTGGGTTGGCAGCTGTAAGTGGACGGCAGTGGGGAGGTGGCGGTTTGGGTGGTAGGCTTGGTGGCCACGGGTTGATGGTTGGTCACCAGCGGTGCTCCGGCGGGCTATGGCTATGGCCTGCGATTGCAGTTGGAGGTGGCGGCTGATAGTGGTGGCGGGATGGCTGTGTGGCGGTGATGGGTCAACCGTGTGATGGTGGAATGTTGGTCGTATGCTGGTGGCAAGCTGAAGTGGTGATGTTTTTGTGTTTTCATGGCAGTAAAAAGGGTGATGGGTTTAATTAAAAAAGTTTGCTGCCATGTATATTGACTGAACTGCCATATTGCTTCTTATACCAATTAAAATGTAATTCCATCATAAGTTGCTTTGAATCAGTATTGGCCGTTTTAAATCACCTATCTGCTGACCTATGCTTGAGTAAAATAATAGCCCACACAAAATGTTTCTTGTCCAGCCCTTCATAATAATAGTAGCATGTTTCAACTTATAAGTACAAATTGCCATATAATTCTCACATTTCCATGTAACTACTTGCTTAGTGTTTAACCTCCTCTATAATGCTGAGCTGTAACTGCATGCCTACTTTATCTATATTTCTGTTATCATGTGCCATTATGCTTCACTTAACTGCTATGCCTTTGCTATTTTGCCATTGACTGTAATGCTACGTCTAACTTTGACTTGGGCTCCATTATGCTTAAATATTTTGCATCTGTCATGCCTGCTGCTTGTATTAAAATTTTGCCTTTGCCCCCTTGTAGGATGACCTAATTCCCGAGGAGGGAACCTCACAACCTTCCCGAGATACGTTGTCTAGTTCTCACCCTCGGCGGCGAGGTAGCTCTTCGAGGTCACGTTCCTCCAGTAACTCGACTCCTGCTGTCCCTGTCGAGGTATGCTCAAACTGGAAGTAAATGTGCATATAAATCTGATGCCTCATCTGACAAATGCATTTTTAGGAGTCTGGCAATTTCGAGGGGCGGCAGCTTAGTGGCCATCACATCTGTGAGGGTCCCGACTTTGGGGTAATTTCCTTACTTTAACGAGCTTTAATTATAACCCGCTTTGATTTGGCATTAACTCTGTTCTCGTCATTTCAGGAAGGTGATGCAAATCAAATTATGCGGTGCCATTGGGGCCCAATGCTTGACCATTTTCACCGTCTGCCGGATTTTCTGCAGGACTTCCTCCTACACCGCTCCCCATTTGGAGGTTTGCTTCGTATACCCATCATACATGGCCATTATAACTTCTTCAGGGCTTTGGTGGAAAGGCGGAGGTTTGAGACGCACACTTTCCACCTTCCATTCGGGGAGCTGACCGTCCTGCCTGATCAGTGGGCTCTGTTGACGGGTCTTCCCTTCGACGATGAGCCGATTATAGGTGAAACTACTCACGGCCTGCACCTTGCTCTTGTGCACTTGGGTCGTGTTCCCCCAAAGCCACCTCGGGGAAAGTACATGATCACTGTGGGGTGGCTGAGAGAGTGGGACAAATTCTGGCCCAACCCCGAGCCTGACAGCGAAGAGGCGGACTTTGTACTGAGGCATTTCCTGCTGGATCTGCTGGCCATGATTTTCTGTGACTCGTCTGCTTATTGCATTCATGCCAATTGGTTAGCATACTTAACCAATCTGGAACATTTGGACCATTATGACTGGGCCGACGCTAGTTATACCTGGCTGATCTGCGGTCTTGACAATGTAGTTAAGCTGGGGTGCCGCTCTTATGTGGGGCTATATCCTCTGCTGATTGTAAGTACTTATTTGCATTTTTATCCAAATATATATATATTTGATTCTTATTTGACCTTTGCCTCTCTTTGCTAGTACTGGATTATGGAGCATATCACCAAGGGGCATAGTTTTGGCCGCCTTCGGGACGAGCTTCTGCCTCTCCCTCGCCAGTGGGTCGAGCCTGACCACCAGGCTGCTGCAGGGGTCTACAGTTATGAGTCCTACCAGTATTTGCTGGACCTGGTAGAACTCGAGGATGTAAGTTTCCTCTCCTTTTTATATCGTGTTCTCTAATGCTTTTAAATCTATGATTCTTAAATTACTTATATATTTCTCTTCTCTTGTAACAGGTTCATCTGCGCCTGTTCTCTAGATATGATGGCTTTGACTGGGCTCCCCTGAACTCTGGCCGCGTTCTTAGGGACAAGCAGGTGAAGTTCTACTGCATGAAGAAGTCGGCCTATTTCCTTTCGGGGCGTGTGCGGCATCAATTTCTGAATGAGTTTTGCATTCCTACCCCTCCTCCTCTTGATATGGATCGCCCAGCTTCGACCCGTTCGGTTGCTAGAAGCCGGCATGCAGCTGCTATGGCTTC
The DNA here is from genome assembly GCA_024699735.1 of Posidonia australis. Taxonomy (NCBI): domain Eukaryota; kingdom Viridiplantae; phylum Streptophyta; class Magnoliopsida; order Alismatales; family Posidoniaceae; genus Posidonia; species Posidonia australis. The sequence goes on along the minus strand of JAMKQA010008366.1, from coordinate 10,636 downwards.
CCAGGACAGACATGTCCTTTGGGAGGTCAACTACACAGATTATTTGGCTTGGTACAGGTGTGTCGGGAAGCCGTACCTATTTGAAGAAGCAGTGCGGGATGCGGGATGTGGTATGCATCCGATTGGGCCAAGGTACTTGATTGCAATCTCTGTTTAATACTTCAGGCAGATGTTCTATATAAATCTGATATTCGTCATAATCCATAGGGCTTTGAAGAACAATTCGGCGCCTTCTATGCCAATATCCACCGGAAGAGGGTAAGACTTTACTTTGAATTGCTATTTTCGGCTCAAAACATGCCTGACACATCTGTTACTTTGCAGGAACTACGTTGGTGTAACATCATCCGGGTATGCCTTTTTTCTGTCTTTGTTACTTTTCTTTAATTCTGACTGCTAACACAAAAATGTTGATATTGCAGCAAGATTTGCCAACACAAGAGGTGAATGTAGCCAGTAGCGAGGATTTCACCATGGAGGCATCCGAGGAGGACCGCTCAGATACCGAGGTTACCCAGAGGGTCCGAGATTCTGCTCCCTGTTCCCAGGCTGCTGCAGCTGCTCAATGGTCGCGTCGGATCACTCAACGAGGCACCCGTCTCTTGGCCGAATACTTCCAAAAGGCGACATCTGACAAGGAGGAGTCAGACGAGGAGTAGCTATTCTGCATTGTAGTTATTTCCAAGCTTTGAAATAACTTGCTTCAAAATTTTATAAAATTCCAGATTCTGTTATGTGACCCTCGGGGTTTTGTCTGTGTGTAAGCTGTATACAAAATTCTCCGCGTAGGTTCAAATAAATGGCACCGATTTGGCGAGATCCATATTTCAGGGGAGGTGCTGCTGAAATTTGCAGCTATTCCATGCGCCTCCTAGGTGCGCCTCTAAAAATGGCGGGTTTGCTCTCCTTTTTTGCTGAAACCTTTTGCTTATAACCTCGCATACCCAGCGAGATGCACCGCCGCCCCCCTTCTGCGAACACCTTTGAATCTTGCTTGTAGCACCTTCTCTGATCCATTCTGGTCTCTGGCTACGCTATACTTTGCATCACAATGGTATGTGCTTCTGCAAATATGTGCTTTCTGCTGTTAGTTCCTTTCGTGTTTTGCTGTAGATTTTTGTAATATTATCCCGGTTCTATGGCAAAATATTCTGAATATGCATCTCAATTCTGTGTTCACTTTATTCTGAATATTCTGCTGGATTGCTTTGTTTGCTCCCTATTTATGTTAAGTTTCGCCCCCTTTTTTACTGCCATATCTAGCTCAAATCTATGTCCACAGTGTTATCCCACCATGGTGACACCAAAACATTGCTCAGATGCTCTACGCGGCTGGATTGGCGCTTTAACAGCTGCTGATCGTGAGCAATTATGGATCTAGGGTATTTCCTCCTCCCTTCTAAGAGCTAAGGTGGAGATTAACTGGCATCTGTTGTGCGCCGTGGCTCGATTTTGGAAACCGGCCTTGCACATTTTCCGCTTCAGGCAGATAGAGATGACTCTGACTTTGGAGCGAGTCAGATGGATTTGCGGCTTGTCACCGTTCATTCCCCCTCCAGTCTTTACTTGCCATGACAACTATGTTCATGTTGTGAGCCGACTTACGGGCGTGGCCAGAAATGTCTGTGAAGAGAGACTTATCTGCAGAGATGGATCTACTACTATGGTGCGCCTGGACTATTTTGATGAGATCATCAATGCCCGTTCTTCCTTGGGCATCCTGTGGCTTTATAGCTTTGTGCTGCGCTTCCTCGGGGAGCTTATTTTTAGCCATGGCCGGATGACTGTGGCAATTGAGGTGGCAGAAATAGCCTCGGCGGTAGTTGTTTGTCAGATTGATCTGGCTCCTGTTCTCCTCGTAGAAACCTATGTCGGTCTGGATCGGGCATTGAAGCGCTCCCGCCATTTCCATGGATGTGGTGCCTTGGTTCAGGTAAACAAACCATTTGCTTAAATACTCTGCTGTGCTCCTTTTTTAACTAAACGTTGTTTTGCCAGGTTTGGTTTGCCACTCATATGGGACTGAAGATTCTACGCCCTCGACCTTCTGCCTTTGAAGCTTATAGCCGCACTCACCATTCATGGACACTTCCAGGTGTGCATGAGCTGTGTAGCAGACTACGGAATCTTGCTAAGGATTCAGTGACATGGTGCATTATATCCTCGGCGTCAAGAACCTTTACTGCCTTTTTCAATGCCAGGGATATGTGGCTCATGGTTCTTCCTGGGTTTACGGGAGGCGTGGAGTATCACCCTGTCCGAGTCCTTCGCCAGTTTGGCTTTTGCCAGGATTCTATTGAGGAAAGTCCCTGTCCTGACTGGTATAAGAGGTATATTGTCGGCTCTAATGCAACAACCTCAGAACTGGCCCGTAAGATGCGTGCTGGCATCAAGTCCTCTGATCTTGCCATTTCCGAGGGCTCCGGTTGCACAGTGGAATACGAAGCCGAAATAAGGGAGACATGGCCTATAAGTGAGATTCCGCCTAGTGGCACTTGTTTCACAGGGGTTAGCAGCTCAAAGAAGCCAAGAGTTGACTAGCAATGTCTGTATTAGTGATGGATCATAATAAAGATTGCTTGTACTTTTGTCATCTTGACTTGCTTGTTTCTGTTCATGTATTTCCAAAACTGCTCTCAAGATTAACTTAACTGGCATGCTCCTGGTCAAAGATTCTTCCAATTAAAGAAATGACTATCATGCCCCTAGTCAAATGTCTATTTGCCTATATTATGACCAAAAAGGCAGCTGGCATGCCCCTGGTCAGAATACAGCCAAACGCTTTGCAAAGTGATTCAAAATATGCTTGACTTAAAATGCTGAATGCTGTGCAAAAAGTGCAATGCAGAGAGATAATATTGGTGCCCTCAGCGTCAAGGGAGCCTGTTTTGCCTGCTGTAAGAGGTGACACTGTCCTCGACTTATGTGGCACTAACCTAGACACTTAGGTTTATTTGTGGTTCTCCATTAGATATTATGGACTTCATGCCAAATTCTTGGGGTCCTACATCTGCTTTTTAAAGTATTCATATTTCTTTTCCTCCCTCAAAGGCATGTTGACTTATCCTATCCCGACTTGGAGGTAATAAACACCTATGCTGAGGGGTGGCTGCTCTTTCTGCTTGATAAAAAGGGGTGGCTAGTCCCTTTGAACCTGGGGTCTTGGTAGGTGTATGCTTCAACTCCTCTCCAAGTTATGTGGTAGGGATGGGGTCGTCCTACATGCCTCCCTCTGTTAGGGCTAGCTTTTGACTTCGACTTCTGTCTTCTTATTTCTTTTATGCCCTTGCATATATTTTATTTTTCTATTTTGGATCACATTCGTGCTCGCCCCTAACATTTTTACTCCCTCTGGAGATATAGGTCCCCTGGGAATTTGCACATTCTGTCCATTCTACTGAAATCTCTTCCTCACCTCCTAAGTTTCTAGGGTAGTAACACAGGAGAAGGACTGGACATGTCTTACGTAGGCAGGCTTCCGATTTTCCTCATCAGGCAATGATGATGTTATGCAAAAAGAAAAAGGTGCAGAAGATTATTCTTGTTGTGCTATAATGCAATAAAATATTAGTAGGCGAAAAGATGAAATATGAAAATGCATAGCTCACGTTGCAAGGCTAAGGATTGACTAAGAGTCACTGATAGTACTTCTTTAAGTAGGAGGCATTGACAAGCTCTGACTTCTCTCTATGGTCCATCCCCTCAAGAATGATTGCACCCCCTGACAGGGCCTCCCTAACCACAAAAGGTCCGTGCCAGTTCGGCCTAAATTTTCCTCGTGCATCGGGAAAATGAATGGCACGTAAAACCAAGTCTCCTGGTTCAAAGCTTCTAGGACAAACTTTCTTCTGATATGCCCGGGCCATTCTCTTCTGGTAGCATTGGGCATGATGTAGAGCTTATAATCTATGTTCATCAATCAAATCTTGCTGAACACAGCGATCTTGTATCCACTCTGCCTCTTCTAATTCTGCCTCCTTCAAGATCCTTAATGATGGAATCTCGACTTCAAAGGGAATGTCCGCCTCCATGTCATACACCAAAGAGTAAGGTGTTGCTCCTGTTGACGTCCGGATGGAGGTCCTGTAGGCCCATAATGCATAAGGCAGCTTCTCATGCCAATCTTTATGAGTCTCGGCCATCTTCTTCAAGATTTTCACCAGATTCTTATTAGCCGACTCTACTTCCCCATTCATCTGCGGTTGATAGGGGGAGGATTTGTGATGCCTGATCTTTCAACTTTGGAAAAAATCCTCAACTCTCTTTGCTATGAAATTAGTTCCGTTGTCTGAAATGATAGCAAATGGAACCCCATATCTGGTGACAATATGATTCTTGATGAATTTTTCTGTAATGGCTGCTGTGACTGTTTTGTATGATGCCAGCTCGACCCATTTTGTGAAATAATTGATGGCTACCAGGATGTAACGGTGCCCATTGGATGCAGCAGGATGAATGGCCCCGATAACATCAATTCCCTAGGTAGAGAAAGGCCAGGGTGATGACATGCTATGCAATTGTTGTGGGAGAGCATGTATGAAATTCCCGTGTATCTGGCAGTTATGGCATCTTCTGACAAACTGGCAGCAGTCCGTTTCCATAGTGGACCAGAAATATCTTTGCAACATAATTTTCTTGGCTAGAAGAACCCCATTCATATGTGGGCCACAGGTGCCTGCGTGGACTTTCAACATTAGCATATCCGCCTCCTTTTTGTCTACGCACCTGAGAAGCTTCTGGTTATAAGACCTTCTATATAGCTGCCCGGCCTCGAGCACATATTTAGATGCTAACCGTGTCAAGGTCTTCTTATCTGATGCAGAAACACCTGGAGGAAAACTGCCAGACTCCAGAAAAGTTTTAACATCACTATACCAAGGCAGTTCAGCAGATGATGGTGCCTCTCGGATATGCATACAATGTGCTGGCTGTTCAATGCATGTGACTGAAATGTCTATAGCCCGTGCCTTTGGGAGTGATAACCATGATGCCAGAGTTTCCAAAGCATCTGCATATGCATTCTTGGCTCGCTTCATGAAGGAAAACTTGACATCTTCAAATTCTTCAGTCAATTTCAGCAAATGTTCATGATATAGTACGAGCTTCTGGTCTTTTGTCTTCTAGTCGCCATTGACTTGCGAAATAACCAGCATTGTGTCTCCAAACACGTGGAGTTCTCGGGCGCCTTGGTCCTTTGCCACTTGTAAGCTTAAAATGTAGGCCTCATATTCGACTTCATTATTGGTGCATTCAAAAGTCAGCATCCTTGCAAAGGGAATAAGCTGTCCTTGTGGTGTTGCTAGAACTACACCGATGCCTCTTCCTCGTTTATTGATTGCACCATCGAAGTACAGACACCATTGATGCTCATTCTGAGGTCCTTCTAGTTCATCCTCACCCATTGCAAATAATATATCTTCATATGGTAACTGAGTTTGTAAAGGCTGATATTCTGGCAAAGGTAAGTCGGCCAAGTGATCTGCCATGGCTTGTCCCTTCATGGATTTATGTGTGACAAAGGTGATATCGTATTGGGACAACATCACCTACCATTTGACACATCTGCCCACAAAAAATGGCTTCTGGAGTAGATATTTGATAGGGTCATGCCGACACAACAACAAAACTGGATATGCCATCATATAATGCCGGAGACGCTGCGTGGCCCACACCAGAGATAAGTAGACTTTCTCTATTGGGCTGTATTTAACCTTGCAGTTATTGAACTTTTTGCTGAGGTAGTAAATAGCCTTCTCTTTGCGCCCAGATTCATCATGCTGACCCAGAACTACGCCTATAGAATGCTGTGTTGTGGAGAGATATAATAGCAGAGGGCGTCCTGGTGTGGGGGGAACTAAAACTGGAGGTTTTACCTGAAGCTGCTTGATTCTATCGAAGGCCTCTTGACATTCATCATTCCAGCAAGTTTGGCGTTCTTCCTTAGTAGCTTGAATATGGGCTCACATATAGGCGTAAGCTGTGCAATGAACCTGCTGATCTATTGTAGCCGGCCTAATAATCCATGAATCTCATTTTCTGTGGTTAGGGAAGGCATGTCAACAATGACTCTGGCTTTATGAGGGTCCACTTCAATTCTCGTCTGACTGACGATATAACCCAGTAACTTTCCAGAGGATACCCCAAATACACATTTGTTGGGGTTCAGGCGGAGCTTGTACTTCCGCAGGCACTCAAACAACCTTCTCAAGCAGGAGAGATGGTCCTCGGGCTCTTTAGATTTAGCAATCATATCATCCACATATACTTCAACCTCTTGATGCATAAGATCGTGGAATAAAGCTGTCATGGCCCTCTGGTATGTTGCACTTGCATTTTTCAACCCAAATGGCATCACTCTATAACAGAAGACTCCCCATGGAGTGATGAAAGATGTCTTCTCCATATCTTCTTCAGCCATTCTGATCTGGTTGTATCCGGAAAACCCATCCATAAAAGACATCTTATGCCCTGCAGTGTTGTCTACCAAAATGTCAATGTGAGGGAGCAGGAAATCATCTTTGGGACTCGCTTTGTTAAGATCTAGATAATCAATGCACAAGCGAACCTGTCCATCCTTTTTCGGCACTGGCACAACGTTGGCGAGCCATTTAGGATACAGAACGACTTTGAGGAAGTTGACTTTGTGCTGTTTCATAATCTCCTCTTTAAGCTTCAAAAGCCACTAGGGGCGCCATCTACGGAGCTTTTGCTTGACTGGCTTTGAATTTGGTATTAGCGGCAATGTATGAACTACCACTTCAATATCTAGTCCCACCATGTCATCATAGCTCCATGCAAAGACATCTACATATTCCTTCAGGAAAGCTATAAACTTTGCCTTTGCTTGTGGTGATAATTTGGCACTGATGCGTGTTTCTTTAATTTCTTCCGCTATGCCGATATTGATAAGCTCTGTTTCTTCCTTTACATGAAGGTTCGGGCCTTCTGGATCATTATCATAAAAGGGGATTTGTGATGGCTCATCTTCATAATCTGTTCCATGGACCTCATCCTCTTCTTCGTTAGCAATTAGTTTTTATAGAATTTCTTTTTCAAATGTCAGGTCTGTTATGTCAACTGAGAAGACCTCTTTTGATTCTGCGCCCTGATGGCATTTAAGGACTGTCACAGTGACCTTCGTGCTCTTGTATCGGCATTGTGCTACTTCTTCTGCCTTCCTGTCTGGATGATCCGAGGAACTGGAAGTCCCTGCCTCTGATGTTGATGCCTCCTTATTTTTGTTTTTGGATTTTGATTTTTTGATTTTTTTGGTATTTTCTCTTTTTCTGTTAGCTATACAAAATTCTACTTGCTGGTAGTTGCTTTGCTGTAGATTGGTGAGACTACCACCGCTTGTCCTTCTCATGCTTGTTTCAAGGATTTGATTCTCACCCTCCAGGCGAGGCTTATACTGTCAATACCAACTAGACCTGCCTCCCGGCTGATAGGAGATTAACTCCAATGATCTAGCATCCCTTCTGTCTGTCTCGTGTAGGACCATAACTGAAACTTGGTCCTGGGGTGGTATTGGTGCTTCTGTTGGTGCTGCCGTGGCAACTGCTTTGCCTTTCCTCCTGCGATCATGCTCTGCTTTGTCTTCTGCAAGCACATCCAGCTGTTCCTGAAACAAGAGATCCAGATCCCCGATGTCATCATCCGAGTATGTTTCTTAGGCCACTATCTGGACTGCTGACTGCTCTGTCTGCATGATCTCCTGTTCTGTACCCTACTGCTCTAGCTGGCTGCTGTCCAGATATGAATCCTCTAGACAGACCCAAGCTGATGGCGCTGACACTGCATATGAACTGTGGTTCGGATCCATAATGCCTGCGCTAATAAAGTTGGATAAATCTCGTGGAATAATCATCTTGGAAGACTTACCATGGCGTTGCGATCTCTTCCTCTGGCAGCACTGCTCATATCCCAAACCGTTTCGTTCAATCCATTCTTCAGCCTCATCGGCTCAACTATTCCTTGGCCATAAAGCCTTAGAGGCAATCCTTTCTCGTATCCCTATTTGCGACAAAGGTTGTCGACCATCAAACGGGGGTTGCCAGAAGTGGCCAAATGGCCGGTAAGCTCTAAGGGTGGAATGAAATTAACCGGCTCAAACCGGTTAACCCGATAAAGGACATCAGAAGGCTTAGGCTCGAAGTGAATGGTCTGAGGGGCTAGAGCAGAGACAGATTCAACCTTCTCCGTGTCTTCTGCTAGGACAACAACGATATTGTCATCCTAGCAGAACTTAATCATACGATGGAGGGTTGAAGGAATGATTTGATGCTTGTGATGCCAAGGGCGCCCAAGCAACAGATTGAAAGAGGGTTCGATATCTATGACGTAGAATTCTACGTCGAAGCGAGCAGGGCCTATAGTCAGGGGAATGATCAGGACTCCAAGCGCATCATGGTGCGTATTATCAAAAGTTGTCATCCCTTTCACAGCTGGTGTAATGTCCTCGGACTTGAATCCGATTGCACTTGTTGTGCGCAAGGGGCAAACATTTAAGCCTGCTCCATTATCCACCAATGTGAGAGGGATGCGAAAGCTTTGATATTGCACAGTGATGAACAAGGGAGAATTATGATTGGTGCCAGAGGGAGGTAACTCTAGGCTAGAGAAGGAGATAACCTGAGGTGTCGCTATCATTCCTACCATGCTTTCTAGGGTAGCAGGCTCTATAGTTTGGGATACACGGGCTGCCTGAAACACTCTAAGGAAAGCTTCTCTATGCTCAGCCGATGTATGGATTAGGTCCCAAATGGAAATGTCGGCTTTAACCTTCTTAAGCTGGGCAGTGATATCAACTAAAGGTTGGCTGCTAGTGGTAGGATTGGATGGTGCTACTCTAGGCATAGGTGGTTGAGGAGAATGTGCTTGGAATTGGGTAGGGGCTGTTGCTATAGGTGCTGGTGACCTAGATGGCTGGGCTTGTAACTGGTTAGGGGTTAAGGCTGAGGGGTTAGGCCTAACTGTTGGGGGTTTGTATACTCTGCCCGATCGTGTCACTTCTGCACACATCCCTGTGGCATAATTGTAAGGAACACGATGCGTATCATGGGTCAGAGTAACAACAACCGGGGGACGGGCTGCTAATTGTACAGGTGCGGTTGAAGGATATGGGTGAGTAGGGGTGTAAGCCTGAGGATGCTAGGAGTATTGGTGAGGATACCGGTGGGCCTGAGGGTGTGCTGGTTGGTTTGGCCTAGATTGGGGCCAGGCTGCTAAATAGACTGGAGTTGGGGGTTGGGGATATATTACAGGTGGCACCTCAGAGTATTCCGGCTCGACGATAGGGCGGATCATAAAAACAGATTCCTCAGAGTTATCGAGGAAAGAACGATACAACTGGTGGGGAAAAGGGGACGACTCAAGATGAATCAAGTCGGTTGGGCGGATAGGGAAGAGACAGACTCAGAAGGAGAAGAAGAGAAAGAAGCAGAAGAAACAAAATTGACTCCCGAGGAACCTGGCGCTCACGGAGACGAATGCTGTGGCAAGGGTTGATTGACTATGCTGGGGTGTGTTGCACGAATCCATGGGAAGCTGTGGAGCTTGGAGGATGCTCAAGGAGTGGCCAGATGCTTGCTGGGAGTCTCGGATCACAGTGGAAGCTCGCTATGTTCGGTGTCCCTTGGTGCAAGGTACACACCCATTTTGTGGTTATTTGAGAATATTTTGGTAGTGGATTATATCATTTGCATGTGTGGATAGATTTTTTGTTGGGTGGACTTGGATGGCATGAGGTTTTTGGGTTGGCATTCATGTTTTGGGAGGGGTTTTTAGTGCAGCGCCACTGTCAGTGCATAAGATGCAGGACTTGGTGTGTTTAACGTTAAACGGCCAGAACCCCATTTTCTACACTCTAAGCAGCACCACTGCAGTAGCTACATGTTGCTCTTTTAAGTTAGTGTTGCTTTTGATTGTAGGATAGATATTTGTGGTATGCTATAGATTGATTGATGTTTCCATTCCCATTTCAATTCTTGGAGTAATTGTTAAGCATGCATGATAGTTTAGTGGTTTTTTGGTTAAAATTTGTGCTCTAGGTGTAGAATGTAGCTTGGGTTGCATTTAATGTTAAACTGTAATGACCCAGATTTAGAAGTGATGTTTTGGCCAAATAATTAGGTGAGATTCATGTGTGTTGAGCGTTTGGGGCCCTAGTATCCAATGTTGGACACATTCTCAGCAGTGTCTTACATCTGGATTGTAGGTTTCTGGCTCATTGGTGTTGTGTGGTTCGGGTACTGTGTCAACCCTCAGGAGTTTTGTGGGTTTGTTCTAGGCCATAGAGTTTGATTGGTGTGCTTAGGTGGTTGGTCTTTGGTGGCATGAGTCACATGGACGTGGAAAGTCGCGTGGTTGGGTCAAATGTCGTGGATTTCTTTCTCTCTTTCTTTGTTTTCCTTCTTTTCTTTCTTTTCTTTTCTTTTTCTCCTTTTCTCTTTTCTCTCCTTTTTCTCTCTCCTCCCACTTGCCCCACGTGCCTTTCTCCTCTCCTCCTTCTTCATCACTCCACTTCCCTTCCTTCCTCTTTTTATTCTTCCTCTTCATGTCAAGGAGATGAGAGGGAGACAAGAGAGGGAGATGAGAGGGGGGGGGGGGGAGATGAGAAGGGGGGGGGGGGGGGGGG
>JAMKQA010008365.1:0-20188 GCA_024699735.1 Posidonia australis | reverse complement strand
GCGGTAATTAGTCTTATACATAGTGGTGCAAATAATTCAAGAGGACAGCATATTAACTTACACTATCACTATATTCGTGATATAGTGAAGGAAGGAGAAATAAAATTGAGTTATATTCCTATGGAAGATATGATTGCTGATCCTTTGAGAAAAGGAATTCCAGTGGAAAGATTCATTAAGTTCGTAAACTTAATGGGATTAAGGAACATTTCCATGGATGATGGAAAAGAAGAACATTCTCATGAATAGTGGGAGTGGAAAATTAAAATTTAAAAAATACACTTCACGGATAGTAGCAGTGGAAATAAAACATCTCTGTGCATGGAACTTGTGCATGGTCTTCATGACCAAGTGGGAGATGTTAGTAATGGTCAGTAATGGTCATTGAAGACCATTTCAAATGAAGGGTGAAACGGACGACTGTTTCACCCATTCATGGCCATGTTGAATACGACGGTTACCAGGCCTTTATGGTCGGAAACGAAACGGCTGAAAGGGGAGCCGTTGGAGGAGGGCGAAGGGATGGTCAAGGATCTCCTATAAATAGAGGAGAAGACACAGCTAAGAAAGACACAGAAAGAATACTGACCTTCTCCTTCTTGACCATTGCCGGAGCCCCAAATCCCATCGCCGGAATCACTCCTGCCTGACGGAGGTATTCCTTCAGTTGCCCCCATCATAGGCAATGTCCACCACCTCCCTGGGGACCTCCCACACCGTCGTCTCCATGACCTATCGCAGAAACACTGCTCTCTCACGCACCTGCAGCTCGACGAGATCTCGATTGTCGTGGTCTCCTCCTTCGACACAACTAGAGGAGGAGGAGGTGGAAGAGGAGGATTTGCTTGATGTTCTTCTCAGGCTTCGGGAACAAGGTGGTGATGAATTCTCTCTCACAACTGATAACAAGAAGGTTGTTGTTCTGGTGAGTATCATGAATACTTCTGATTCCATTATATATGAATCTCTGGTTTTTGGCATATACATCTGGGAAAGGACTGAGATCTTCCCTTAGATCACTTGTTAATGGGAGATGAGTTCCGATTCTTTTAATAGTTTTCGCCCTTTGCGTATTTATTGTGACTAGAACCCAAACAAGGCAAGAAGCCAACTAGTAAGCAACCAAACAAACTAAAGAACCAGAATGACAAAAAATAACCAAAAGATACTCTCCAAACAAAGAGATATATGAGTTCAAACCTTGACAAGAGATCCTATATCCACAATGGAGAGAACGATCAAATAATCTCAATTAAGGAAACACAATGGGAATAGAAATATCCTAAGTAAGGAGTGGTTAAATATTATATAACTGGCCTGTTTTCCTTGTCTCGGTCTATCGATGGTAGTCAATCGATTGATCAGCTACTAATCTATCGAATTGAACCTAGAGGACGATCATGTTTCCCTTGCCTCTTTCTCTTGGCACATCTTTGTTACTCTTTTCTTGGGCTTGCTTCCGCCATAGTTTTGTCTCTCCCACCAACTCCAGGAGCTCATGACACACTGAAATGAAAGCACACACCAACATTTATAAATGGTTGGATTAAATCCAGTTTCCTTGGACCTTTATGAAAAAATGATTGACTTAAACACAACCATGCACTTAGTAATTAAGCATTAAAGAGTTGAGGGTGGGAGAGGATCTAGGTCTACATGATTTTACTAAACAATCAAGGCATCGACTCCTCCCTGTATGTGTGTCAATGTGTGTTTTTGTTGATTATATGCTCCTACATTGCGGAATTATAAAAGTGTCTTGAGCTTACATGGATTGGATTTCTTTGCTCAGTGCTAATTAGTTTTGATTTGAACGACTGAACCTCATATACATAAACTCTAGTTACGGTTACTTATCGATTTCAAAAAAAAAAAAACTCTAATTATGGTTTAACTGGTTTCCACTGACATGACTCGTTTGCAGGGGGAGGGACACATCAGCCACTACATTGGAAGAGGCCATGTCAGAGCTAATGAGAAATCCTAGAGCCATTGAGAAAGTCACAATCCGTGGTGAGGGAAATCTGCGCATCCAAAACAAAGGTTGACGAGACCACCATTGCCGAAATGAACTACCTAAAACTTGTCCTCAACGAAAACCTCAGGCTCTATCCACCAGTAGTGTTTCCAAGCAAAGGGAGCTGGGAGAGTCGCATAATATGTGGATATGAGAATGACATGTAAATCGGGACAAGTCAGAAAATATTGGGTCCAGATGGACTTGGATCAGGCCAGGCTGGATTTTGAAATACCCTTGGCTTAGTACGGTCTACGGTCCACCATTGGACCAGGTTATGAGTCGGACTGAGTAGGTCTATCCATCGGATTGATTTTTTTAATTGAAAAATTATTTATTATTAAATAATTAATGTATACATTAAAAAAACTTGAACAAAAGAATATAAGACATTCAATATTTGATATTAACAATTATTACATTAATATAAATTTAAAAAATTATTTATTATCAAATAATTGATGTATACTATTTACATTAAAAAAAACTTGGAAAAAATATATAAGATATTTAATAATTTACATTTTTGTATTTACAATTATTACATTAATATATATTAAAAAATTTACAAAAGAAATTTATTTATATTATTTAATCATTAATAGAAGCTCTTGTCATCGTTGAAGTTGATGTCTCCTCATCTTTTGATTCGTCATTTAAATTTAAGTTTTATAAATGATCAACTGTATCGTACTAATCTTTCAAGCATATAAAGACTCATACAGATTTCTCGAATAATTTACACCTTCTATCACTTAAAACTCTTTTCTCTGTAGAAAATGTAAACTCTAATGCCACAATAGATGTTGGAATCGTTGATAAATCTTTAGCCATTCTAGAAAATATAGGTAACTTAACTGCAATATTAAACCACCACTTTAATATATCTAAATTATGTATTTCCATATCACTAGATGCAAACTCACATTCTAAAAAATTTTCTAATTCATTATTAGTTATTAATTTTACATAAATGAACTACTACTACTACTACTACTACTACTACTACTACTACTACTACTACTACTACTACTACTACTACTACTACTACTATGTGTTTCTACAAAACTAGATATATGTACAATAGAACTAGTTTCACCATAATTTGTAACATATTCTTCAAATAATGAATATAAATTTTCCTTGATTCTATTATTATATTAATCTATTTTTTCATTTTTATTCATGTTACTTAAAATATCATCTACAAGTATCATACAATTAATTAATCTATGCCTAGGATACATGATTAATGCTAAGCATGGTTACAATGGAGGTTCATCCCAATAACTATTATATTTTTCTATCATTACTTGAATAATATATTTAAATTTTATGAATTATCTATATTATTGAAAAGTGTTTGTAATATTAAATAAATTAACTAAAACTAAAGAATTAGTAGGATAATATTGACTAGATAATTGATTAGTTACAGTATAAACCTTGTTCTGTACATAAATATCTAAACTCTTAAAATCTTTTAGGTAATGTTTGAATAAATAAAATAGTTGCTCTTATATTTTCTATATAGGGCTTAATGCATTTTATACATTCTTGTATAATTAAATTTAAAATGTAACAACAACACCTACAATGAAATAAATCACCATTTAATAGTGGTTTTAAATTTATTTTTAGTATTTCTACTACAACATTATTATTAGAAGCATTATCTAAAGATAATGTATTAATTTTATTATATATTTTAAATTCTTTGGTAATATCTTCTATAATATTTGCTATTGCTTTTCTATAATCTTTGACCAAAAAAATCTAAAATCCAAAAATAGAGAGATTAGAAGTAAAGAAAATAAAGGGATTAGAAGTAAAAAAAAAATTGTTAGTAAACTTGGACATGGAGGTTGGTGTACAGAGGACGTTGAAAAGTCGAAGATCGAAGTCCAAAGTCCGGAGTATAAGAGTGTTGTTAATGGAGACTAGAGTCTAGAGTCAAACTTATATTCCACACAAGTGAGAAGAGTTGAGAGGAGTTGTAGTAGAGAGATTGAGAATTTGAGAGAGTTGTAAAGAGATTGAGAAAATTGAGAGGAATGAGTTGTTTGAAAAAAATAAGGTTTAAGAAGGTATTTATAGGTGAAGAATGGTAAAGAAAAGGAAAAAAATGACAAGTAAACGTTGGCTCACAAAAACGTTGGAAATTCCAACGTTTATTTTTTTCCAAAATAACAAGCCAACTTTTAGGGTCGAGCCTAGCACAGCTTGTGGTCCATTTAGGGTCGAGCCGGTCCAATCCAACTTTTGCTTGGATTGAGCCATGCTAAGCCAAAACATGACAGTCCTGCCCAATTCATACGTTTAATATGAGATATCTACAAAGACCAGAGCCTTTGTGAATGTATGGGCAATAGGAAGAGACCCAAAGCATTGGGAAAATTCTAAACGTTTCAGGTTAAAGAGATTCCACGATGGTTTGATCAATTACAAGGGGACTAGTTTTTGAGTTTCTTCCCTTTAGAATGGGGAGAAGGCTTTGCCCCGACATAACGTTTGCTGTGACTACTGTGGAGCTTGCACTTGTTGAACTCCTACAACATTTCAATCGAGTGATGCCAAATAGAGTTTCTCCAGAAGAGCTTATATGGATGAGTCCCTAGGGGGCAATGTTGGGTAGGAGATCACAACTTTGTTTGAAACTAGTTATTGCTAAACCTGAAACATTCTTAAATATTGTAAGTTATACTCATGTGTTTAGTGTTTACACGTGTCAGTTGGTTATTGGATTGTAATATAAATCAGTTGATTCTATTGTAACAACTCTGATCTTTCTATATTAATACAAATGGCATAGTTATGTGATTAAGTTGATTACTTTCATTTGTTTTTCCTTGTTCAAACATGATATCAAAGCAGGTGATCCACAACTAGGGATTGCTTCCTATGTTCTTCCCAAATCTTAGGGTTCTTCCCAATTTTTGGTAGCTTTTCCTCTGTTCTTCATGTTCTCTGTTGAATCCATGGTGTCAACATCAACTCTACTTGATGGTGGAAATTAAGGTGGTGCTGACACAAGTTTCACTGTTGGTGCTCCAGTTGCCGATAATGTTCTTGGAAGTACTGGATATGGGATGGCGATGAGCAATGTTCCACATTTTGTGATTCACAACAACATCACAACAAAGCTTACTGTAAACCAACTACAATGGCACAGTTGATCAGAGAGAGTGGGACGCATACCTCTTCTTGGGTTCAAATTTTGCGAATCATTAGAGGAAAAAAATATAAGGAAGAATAGTTCCCACTATCGTTTGTAAAGAAAAAAAAAACAAGCTTACTGTGAAGAATCATCTCCTTTGGAAATCATAAATCTCTCATTTACTTTTGTGATTTAAACATAGAGTTCAAAGTTCTAAACATTATATCTAATTCTAAAATACTAAAAATATTATTTATAGAAGTATTTTCAAAATAGAATTATAGTATAAAATACTAGGCTATAGCTAGGAACTGTGGTTTAAAAAGATACTAGCGTATACAACACTAGGACTAATGTTGGGAAAATAAATAAATAAATAAAAATACTTATTGTTCTAAACATTAAAGAGAAAATTTATGATTTCAACATGCATAAAGGATAATGTTTTGAATACCATATATGGTACTAATATACTAGAAATATTATCTATAACAGTGTTTCCAAAATAAAACCAATGTATAAAACACAACATTAACACTAAGAACAGTAATCTAAAAAGGAACTAATGTGCACAATACTACTAATTTTGGAGATAAAATAGAAAAATATACTAATTGTTCTTAATACTAAAGAGAAATTTTGTGATCTCAAATATAAAGGACAATGTTCTAAATATTATATATAGTGTTACGAAATATTACATGAAATGTTGTTTTTAACACTAATATTCTAAAACTAATAAGAACGAAGAACAAAAACCATAATAATAGAACTCCAAAACCCACAAAAAAAGAAGCTAAGGTTTATAGTCGACGTCTCTTCCACTAGGTAAGAAAATAAAGAGATGAAGAAAGAAAAGTTTAAATATCTTATTTTTCAAATAAGTCTTAATTTAACAAATAGCAACCTAAGAGAAGTGCAAATCATGACAATCGAACAACTTACATGCTTGCGGTCCAATAAGCAAATCTTTCTCAAGACACACTTAACAAATGCCGCATACACATTCCTACGTAAAGTTTTTTTTTTTTTTTGATAACGGTAGCTTAATATGATTTAGCCTTTGACTTGAAAATCATAGGCAAGGATACAACAAGTTCGAAGTTATTATAATTTCAGGAATGGAAATATTACAAGTCTAGAATTCCTCTTGAATAGAACGTGGAATTCCATTCAACATCATATCAAAAAATTGCACATTCTCCTGCGTTGAACTTTCAACTTGCATCATTAGCATATGGCATTGTTATTTAAAAAGAAAAAATAAATTACGTAGAACATGAAAAACAACATCTTTAGCAGCAAAAATGTCAAAAAAATGCAACAAACTCACCTTTATCATCCAAACCCACCACATTATCTGCAAAGCACAACTGCCAAAATCCTAAACCTAGTAGTACTTGCCGAAACCACCCCTATCAAGTGTCAAACCCTTCCATGAATCATTCTAGTCCACAACCCAAATCCAAGTCCTTCGTTGTCCACGTCCCACAGCCAAACCTTCAAACCACAGCCACTGTCACCCTATCACACTGCACAATCCAAAACCATAGTCACTCAAACTTCCATGACAAAGCGAACCCACCACTCAACTTCGTCGTAAGCCTACCTGAAGAAGGGAGAACAGAGGAGGAAGAAGAGTGCAGAAGTTGTCGTCACAGGTGGAAGAATGAACAAAAAAAGAACAAAATTGAGTCATTAATGCATAGAAAAGGATAGAGGAGAACAAGAAGAAGCTGCCATTGTGAGAGGAGGGAGAGAGATTTTTCAAGGAAGAGAAGTCAGAAAGAAAGGACATGACCTCGTCTCAACAATAAAATAAATATTCTTATAAAATATTTTTTTAGTTTGGAATGAATTCAGAATTAATTGTAGCCATGTGATGCATCAGAGCCAGCTTTTAGTTTCTTCGACATCATGATATGACAAATGAAGCTTACTACATATAATCAGCTAAGGTTTTATAGTCCCATCAAGATTCAGGTAACGATATCAATTAATTAACTGTCGTTTCAAAAAAATAAATAAATAAAGTTGTCCTATGTGCTGTCTCTTAAAGCTATTTTAAGTGTAGTTTATGTAGTGGGCATTGGTCTCTACTGCTGTTTCCAACTTGCACGGCAACATAAAGTTGCAGGTACACCTGGTAACATACAATATGATATATCTTGGATGTCACATGTTATAATAATAAGTTCATCTACATTAAGAGGCACACGAAGTGAATATACCGCCACTGCTTAATTTAGGTTATTTTTGAACAGGCAGTCGTAATCATTTTGATCAGATTTTGGTACTGTGTTTTTTCTACCAGTGGTTGTCTGCGCAACTGGTAGTTTTGGTGTCATTGCACTTTTATTTGCAAATTACAGGCGATTTAAGAAAAGTTCAGCTCGTGCCAACAAAATAAGTGTAAATGGGATTTCATTCACACAACAACCACAGATGCAGAGTTTGAAGTTTTAACCCTGATCAGGTAATTTGGTGGTGAAGGGTTTCCACCATTGGGCTATCTTAGGAAAAGAAATGAAATGATGTTCTAGCACAATAACAGTGAAAAAACGTGCAAGATTGTAGAGAATAGTCATAAAAGAATTGTGACACATGATGACCTGTTTTTCATGTATGAATTGTGACAAGAGAATTGCAAATCATAGCTTTTGAGAGACCATTTTCTCAAACTACAGCTCCAAAACATCATTTGGCATGTTTTTTTGTTTTTTTTGTTGACTAAACTCAGACGCCGCCTGTGTCCAAGTTTTTCAAAAAGAAAGTACGGCGAATTTTCAAGTTGATGGAAAAAATATATATAAATCTTACCTTTGGTGATCTGAATACTTAATAATCTTAAACGATACGTTACTGAATCAAGGTGACTTGTACGAGTTTGTATGTAATAACACTTGCAATGTCGTGTGAGACTTGTCTCCTACGCTGTTGACTAGTTGACAAATTCCAATACCATATGCTGGAAATTCTCATGAGAAGTGACTGTATGAGTGTGCAAATTCAGCAAATACTTTTCAGCAAAAAAATAAATAAATAAATAAAGATTTCTTTTGTCAATGTTCTGGTTAAATACCAATTTGTCCCCAAGATACTCTCCATGCAACCAACAAAGTTGGAAAAATTACCTTGACATCCCTACCATGACTTTGTCTTGTGTGTCGCTAAATTGTCATCAATTTATGACTAACTTAACCCAACATACATTAGTAAATTGTCGTCCATTTTTGGCTAACTTAACCCAACATGAGGGAAAATGTAACCCACACTTACCCTTTTATTTAGATTACACCACCACTATCACAATCATTAGTAACACAATCATTACCCTAATCATGCCACCAACACCACAAGCATCGCGGCAACCATTAACATCGAAGCCATCAATATCATAACCACCATCATCATATTAAACATTGGCAACATCAGCACTACGACTATCACCTGCATCATGGACCATTGCAATCACACTCATTACCAACTCAAATATCAACATTATCACACCATAATTGTCACTACTATTGTTATCATCATCACCATCGCTACTGTCATCATCATCACTCTACTAGTTACTGCACCATATTCATCATCATTAATGATTGGTTAAAAATAATTTTATAGGGATTTTGATGTAATTTCCTAAGGATCACATGAATAAATTCTATCAAAGTAAATGTCCTCTAAGATTGTTGTTAGGTTAAAGACTAATCAAAAGACATACTAGCAAAATAAGTTTTTATTAGATGTACATAGGACGTGGTAAGATGTACTGAGGATAAATAAATGTTAAATCACGGTATAAATAAAAAAAATCGATAAAATATATATTTTAGGCAACAAGAGAAGGATAAAATTACAAGTAAAAATGGTATAAGATCGCGTGGCTAATGGTAAACGACAGAACTTTTTTGGAGAATACTTAAACATCTAAAACTTGAGGGAGCAGTGGCTAATGGTAAGAAAGTCCAGGCCGGTGTTATAACACAGCACCCCGAGAAGGCGAGAATGCATAGGAGTAGATTCGGACACGGAATCTGTGGTGCAAATCCAATGGCTGAGATTCCACAGTGGATGGAAAAAAATGGAGACAGCGAGAGGACCCCCAATAAACAAAAAGGATTTGGATTCCTCGGTCACGACTGCTTCCTCGTCCCACTCGTCCCACTCCACAGCCTTTCGCTGCCCCAGATTCGAATCTCGTGCTCGTGGTTTGCTCACTGCACCAACTGTTGCCGCCGCCGCCGCCGTCGCCCGCCTGCCCGTAATGTGCGGCATCCTCGCCGTCCTCGGCGTAGCGGAGAACACCCAAGCCAAGAGGTCGAGGATTATCGAGCTCTCACGCAGGTATTGTGTGGTCCTTCTCTTCTCCGTCCTCCCGGTTTTTGTGACGCCGTTTTGTGCTGTTTTTGATGGGTGGAATGGGAAATGGGAGTTTATTTTGTTAAGTGATGGAATTCCTGTTGAGAATGCTCTTGTCCGTGGCTATATTATCTGGTTGTGCTTTGACATCCTGTTACGACTTTGGAAAGATCGAACATGTTAGTTTGTTAACCCGGTTTCTCGTTTTGGATGTTAACAATCGGAGATTAAAAATGGGTAATGACAAGGGAATATTTTCTGTTGCTGGAGCTTAAAAATGGGATATTTTATTCATAAAAACGAAAAAGGTGTGTGAGATGACTTGTGTTTGAGCTTTTAGTTAGCACTTACACAAGATATTCCAAGGTGGAAACATTGAAAGTGCATAGCTGATTGAGTTTCTTGTTTTTTTTTTTTTGGGAAAACTTGGGATTTTTTTGGGTATGTTTTATGAATATGTCTGGGTCCTAGGTCATATTCTGTCAGATCTGGATCCTCTCCACTTACTCACAATTGGATAGGTCCAATTCTCAAATTCAAGCCATTAAATACACAGTGGATGGTGAGATTTTTGGTTTACTAGGCTTAGGACCGGTTTGGTAAAGCTTCTGCTTCTGGATTTAAGTGTAGACGTTAGCTTTTGGTTAGAAATAATCATATCTTAACTTTTGGAAATGTAAAAGAATCATTTTTCCAAAAATTACATACTTCTGAGAAGTTAGTAGTGTTTGGTAGAATTGTTAGACCATTATAACTTCTAAGGAGAAGTTATATGCTGAAAATTTGTCTAAAAACTTTACCAAATGGATCCTTACTTCCATGCCAACACTAGCAGTTTAACAACAAGGCTGAGAATTGTTTTTGCTTATATTGCTATAAAATTTAAAAATAGTATTAAAAGAGCCTTGCATAGTTTACGAAATTCTGCTTAGTAGGGACCTAAACACAGGAACAGAGGTGGGTCCAAGGGTGGCCTTGGTGCCTGAGATAGAAAGTCAACCAAAAGGCCTGATGCATATGGGTATCTTGATTCGTCTTTGTATTCGTATTCCCTGTTGCAACACTAGGAGAGTCTTCCTGTCAGTTTCATGCCTTTCTTTTTAGTGAGTCTGAGTCGATCCAATCTACTTTGTCTAAACCAGACCTTTTCTATGCTCTTTCTGGTCTGCTAAGGTATATAGGCAGGATGGGACACAATTTCTGTCCCACTGCTCTAATGCATCTTCGGTTTGAAAGAGATCAAATGAGGTTGTTAAGTGTAATTAAGGGTGTACATGGGTCGAGTTGAGTCGGATTAAAGGTGAACCTACAACCCAACCCATATTTTTCGGGTTGGATAATTTTAGACCCATACCCAACCCACACCTAGTCTAAACTCAATCCAACCCAACCCCTAATCTTCGGATTGGGTCGGATCGATTCTTGGGTTTTATGACACCCGAATTTTACACAAAAAAGACATAAAGTTATCCATTATTAATTACAAAAAAATGATAACAAACTCATCTATTATCAAAAGTCAAAAAAACTAGCATGTGATAAGTTAGTATTACTTAACATTTAACAATAATTTTCTCCAAGAGTACAAGAGAATGGTGTTTACTTAATCAGAGGACCAAAAGACTACACAAATTAGTGGATAATTCATGATTTTTTGATCCAAAAATAGCTAATAAAAGTATAGTTACTTAACAAATAGAAGTAGTTTTACTAATATTGCCTGTGAAATATATACAAGTGTCAAGCATGAGAAGTGAAAAGAAGCTGTGATTAATGTTTTATATTTTTATAAATAAAAAAGTATATATATATAATATGTATTTATAAATATAAATAATTAATATTATATATATATATATACCTTCAGGTTCGGATCGGGTCAGGTCAAATTACCCATGTCTATCTGGAACCCATATCCAACCAATAAAATTCAGATTTGGGATTTTCTGACTCATACTCAACCTATGATAAAAAAAATTCAACCCAACTCAACCCCAGGTTGAGTTGGTTTAGTTTTCGAGTCAAGCCAGACCTATGTATGTCCCTAAGTGTAACACTTCTTTGGCGTAGCTAGGAAGATTCCCAAAGAATGGAGCAGACTCGACGAGATGACAACAAAGTCAAAGTAGTGACCGTCTTGATTCACTACGTGTGACAGAGGCCTGTCTTGAGACATTCCGTTTAATCAAAACAGTCCTTCGTCTACCCATGCCCTTCACACTCATGAGTATTCGACCCAAGGGTGACATGGACCCTGACTCCCATTCTAATAGCCAGTCTCTACTTCACTCTCTAATCAAAGAACCACAAATTGCTATATTATCTGGAATATTGCTGAGTCTTCTTTTTTCTGCTTACATCTCAGGAATGACTGCATAAAGGTTTATTGATGTGCCAATATGTTGTCGTTCTAACAGATGAAATTATATCAGTAGTAATATGTACTAGGTTAGTTGGAAATCGATTGTCTCACACTCATGTTGGATTCTAGTATATTGTTATTTCCTTATTAGTAATGAGTTCATGATAATTTTTTTTAACTTTAAACTCAAAAGCTTCAGGTTGTACCCACATGCCTGGATTAACTGATACACATTTTCTCCTTCAAACTTTATAATAGTTGACCATCGTGTCCATTTTAAGATGATAATGGTATGTTACTAATTCCCAGAAAGAGACTATTTTCCTGGAGTGTCACAGCTATTTACAAGTTAATAATTACTATGAAGTCTGATGATTTTTCTTTCTGAAATAGGTTGCGCCATAGAGGTCCTGATTGGAGTGGGTTGCATTGCTATCAAGATTGTTATCTTGCTCACCAACGATTAGCTATAGTTGACCCCGCTTCTGGAGATCAACCACTTTACAATGAAGATAAAACTATCGTTGTTACGGTTTGTGATGCGAATTTAAATGGAAACTCATATCTCTTTATTTAAGTCATGCTAAAAAGAATGAGCCATTCCAATACTTTTTCTTTAGGCCAGCAAATTGCTTATATTTTTTGTTTGATACCATTGAATATGGAAAAGTCTATAAAATAGAATTATTTGATTATTAGTTTCTTTCTTGAGAGCTTTAGACATTACTTTTTCTTAAGTTTGCTAGTGTTTGGTCCCAAGTAGTTAATCTAAGACTGAGATTGCTTTCATGTTGTTATTTCGTTCAGATCATCCAGTTTTTATCTCTTGTTCCTACAGAAAATCCTAGCTTGTTTCATAAAGATATTATCTTTTATCACTAGGTAAATGGGGAGATCTATAATCACGAGGCCTTAAAGGAGAAGTTGAAGTCTCATGAATTTAGAACCGGCAGTGATTGTGAAGTGATTGCTCATCTTGTGAGTGTTACAATTGGTTTTATTTTTCAAGACCAAGTTTTTCATGCCAACTAGAGCTGTTAGTGCATTGAAAATCTTGTGAATAGTCAACCTATGATCTATTTGTTTGTTCCTATTTCGAGACAGTATGAAGAATATGGAGAAGATTTTGTTGGCATGTTGGATGGAATGTTCTCCTTTGTTCTTCTTGATACACGTGATAAAAGTTACATTGCTGCCCGTGATGCTATTGGTATTACTCCACTCTATATGGGTTGGGGTCTTGATGGTAGGCTGATTTTACTTATCTGAAGTTTCATTTGACTTTTCTCGAGCAGCTAATTGTCAAAGGCGATATGATGTTTTTTCCTAGTCGTTGTAATAAACTGTCTAGAGAGTAAATGAAGTAATCTTATAGTCAAAATAAGCTGTGTGCTCCAAAATTCTTGAAAAGAAAACCTGAAATTAATTCTTGAAAGTCTTGCAATTACAGATTATTTTGTGTGAACAATTGAATGAGTAAGACATATGGAATGAACCTTGCCCATTCATTTGATTAGACAAAATTTATATTTCTGAAGATAAGGGAGGCAACCTTTTGTCCACGTTTTTTTGCCTGCATGGTTTCTCGGTTTCTTTGTCTTCTTGTTTCTGTTGGATTGTGACTTACCATCTTGATCATAAGGATGTCCTTTTTACTTTCGTATCTTTGGTTGTCTTCTTCACATCTTCCTCTATTTCAAGCTTGTTTTGAATAGTTCCAAGAATCTATAAAAACTCTTCGTTGCTGCTTCTCAAAAGGTTTTTCTAGTTTCCTTCTTTTGTTTTTAGTTTTCTGTTTATTGAAAACTAGTTCTTGGTTTGTTCCCTTGCACACACTGGTTTGTGTTCTCAGCTAAATAAATTGTGAAGGGACATGTTTCTCAAACTTGCTTCCCAACAACTTGATCTTGCGTCAGCCTAATATGGTGGTTTTCCATGTTAAGTAGCCTCTTGTGATAAAATATGTTACCCTCAAAGCATGTCAATTAACAAATTGAAGCTTGGACTACTGCAATGGGAGAGGAACCAAGTGCTTGGTTGGACTTGGAACTTGATTAATACACTTTTTGTTCAAAACTTTGACCCTGAGCAAAACTTTGATTGTAATTGGAAACAAGTCTTTCTTGCAATGCTATATTGTGAATGCACTAAAATTTCTGTATGCCTTGTACAATCTACAATGCTGTATTTGTATGATCATGAATTTTGAGTGTCACTTTGCACACAAACCTTTTTGGTTTTTTCAGGGTCAGTTTGGTTTGCTTCAGAGATGAAAGCTTTGAGTGATGATTGTGAAAGATTCATGTCTTTCCTACCCGGGCACATATATTCCAGCAAAACTGGTATTTTGTTTCATACATATATTCACAAGCAACTGAAATTAAATAGGACTGTGGATTCCATATGTTTTCTTAGCAGCTAAATGAAGGATTTATTTACAAAGCACGAGAAAATACAGTTGAGGCAGGCCTTATCAAGATGATTAGTATGAACCAAGAACAAAAGGAGAAGCAAAAAAAGGAGCAATACACTTAGATAAGCAATGATTGAAACAGGCCTTATTGAGATGACAAATACAGTCCTTACCGAGATGATAAATACAGAGAAAAAACAAAAGGAGAAGCAAAGGGGCAACACACCTAGATAAGCAACTATATAAACGTTGACCTAGTGCACTTGCCTGAATCCCTGTCATCCTTGGAAGTAGGAACAGATTCTAATGATGTGCCAATCGGATTATGCTGAACTAGCTGAGCTCCTTTGAGTTACTCTAAAAATCTGGTTTTCTCTCTTAATGACCTAGTCCACCAGATCTCATGGAATCCACCAGATCTGATGACTCCCCTGAAAGTTTCAATTGTGATCCAAAGCCTGCAAATCGATCCCTAATATGGTTGGATAGCATGATTGCCAAGTTTTCTTGACCACCATAGCCAAACACCAAGGTAGCCAGAAAGTGAATCAAAATATGAAATTCTCCTAACCCTGTAAACAAAAAACACACTCTTGAGCCAAATGGAAGCCTGTCTTCTGTAAGGCCATGTCCTTTAGTACACCTTCATTGAAAACCTAAATACAAAGAATTGCACCTTCATGGTGCATTGGTGGCCTATTGTTCCAAGTTTGTTGGGTGCAACTGATGTTTATTCCTCAATTCAATAATGACATTGAAAAGAGAGTTGACACAGAAAGCACCTTTCATAGCCCAGGCCATGAGCAAGAGAGTTTACAGATGCAGAAGGTACTCAAAAGTCAACCGTCAGCATCCATGGCAGCAACATGTTTTATTATCAATAAAGAGATCCCTCCTTACTTGTGTATCCCATGTAATTCCATGATCTAATTCCTCGTGTACTTCAAAACCCTTACAAAAGGTGGTGCAGATAACCTGAACTGTGATAAAAATCAGCTTCAGAAAGGACCGACTGATCCACGTATCTGTCCAAAACCTCACCCACTCATTTCTTCCAGGCTACCAGTTGTGTAGTGCTACCTGCTGTCCTTGGCTCCTTGCAGACTCTTGAATCATCGTCAAGCACTAATTCCATATGTTCTCTCATGCATCTCTAACAGAGCAAATGGTTAAAAGATAGATTTTCTATTTGACCATCCTGATTTTGCAATTTGGCAAATTTTTTTTGGTTTGAGATTTGCAATGGCCTGCAGGGGGGCTTAGAAGGTGGTATAACCCACCATGGTATTCAGAGAGCATTCCATCAACACCTTATGATTCTCTAGTTTTACGTACAGCATTTGAGAAGGTAACATAGCAAAACACATTTTGAAGTATATTTATTTGATGCTAAATGATGCTTTTTTACAATAGTTTTTTTTCTGAAATGAGTTCCTTCACAATATTACCTCGAACCAGAGTCAACATTTTATAAGAACTTCATTAGATGATTTCTTGTTTTATCCAGCAACATAGTTGCAACATAGTATTTAGAAAAGAAGAGAAAGACATAAAGAAAATATGTTGTGAGGGCCACAATAGTCAAATGACATCTTTAATATTGACTTGAGTTGAGATGATATCAGTAGCAATGCTTATTGAAGAGAAATTTAATCATTTTATCTCTTCCATTTGCAAAAAAATGGTGAAATGATAACTCCTTGATGTTCATTGTTAACTTCTGAACCATCCTAGGATAACCCATCGAAGAAGAATGAAAAACAAATCGGTAGTCTAGTTTTTTGCAGAACTTGCATGATATTTTTGCCTTCTCCCATTCTCTGGGAATTTCAGGGAGCCTTTCCTGATTCTTTTTTACTCTTTGTAGTTTTAGCATTCTTAAAGTATGAAATGGCTTACATAATGATAGCATTGTAGCAGTATTTTCTGCTATTATGCTTTAAATGATTTTTATTGTGATATTTACATGTTGGGCCTGTTTGATGTGAATGAGTAAACCTAATTAGGTATAATTAAGTTGTTTATAAAGATATATGCTATAAAGGTACATGCTATATAGTTAAAATTATATATTTTGGGCAGAAAAGATAGAATAGGCCTATGGACGCATTCTACATAAAATGAGCCTCTTTTTCGTTTTCAAAATTTATCCAGCATATCAAAGTTCCAATGCTAAATTCAATCTATATCATCTGTAATGTCTATGTGCTAGTCACGTGAGCTTGAAATTTTTATCATATGTAAATCAAAATTTTCAAGTAAGAATAAGTTTGTACTATGAAAAATGAATTAATGATTGTTTCTCAATAGTCAAGTTGTATGTTAAATTGGAATTCTAGGTGTTGCGTTTTATCTACTTTTTTCATAGTGCTTATGATCCAATTATCAAGTGATTTTTTGTGAACTATACATAAGCACTAGAAAAATATGGATCAAAGTATCAAACTCACCAATAAATAACTTGATTTCTAATTTAACAGACGACTTTTGAGAAACGACCCTTAATTCATTTTTTTGTGGTTCGAACTTATTCTTGCTCAAAAATTGTGATTTACATGTAACATGAATTTCAAAATCACTTGATTTTTGGTATATAAATATTGTATATGATGTAAATCAAATCCAATGTTGGAACTTTGATACCATAGACAAAATTTGAAAACGAAAAACAAACTCATTTTATATAGGATGACCATGGGCCTATTCTATTTTTTCTTAGAATAAGCCCAAGGTATCACTTTTAAAATTAAGTCTTCTGTTGTCTAGTAAGTAGTAATATAGATATTTTGTAAAGACAAGAATTTCTTTAGTAATATAACAATTCTTCTTCGGCCTCTCCAAGTGATGTCCTACCGTTCCCCACCGTCCATGCCGTCGTTCGTCGTCGTCGGTGCCGTCAGGGGTTGTCGGCGAGCATTTTTGCCACCGGTGATGCCTGTTCTCCTCTCTTGATCGTCTGAAAGGGCAGTCCAGCTCTTTCGGTGTTGCAGTTTGCGAGTTTTGGTCATGTCCAAAGCCATTTTGAAGCTCTGAGTGTGAATCGTTTGGTGAGCAATTCGGCTTCAGTTTTTGTTTATTTCAGATCTTATAGTAGTTTCCCTTCGGTGATCTTATTTTAAGATGGCTTTTCGAGATGCATTTGTCAAGAATATGAGTGGAACTTCTGAAAAATTGTCTAACCCTAATTATATTTTGTGATCCCAAAGCTTTGAGACTTTTGTATTGGTACACAAAAAGTTGAAACATCTCACACATCCACTTTCCGATGAGAAATCCGATATGTATGATGATTGGTTGGCTGATGATGCAGTAGTTATTACGTGGATGGTTAATAGTATGGAACCAACCATGGCAAGGGAAGTCATATTGTTAAGGCCAATAAAGAAAATATGAGATACACTTCGCCTCACATATGGCCATGAGAAGAATATTTCTCGTGTCTGTGAGCTATATGAGCAGTTATTCACTCTTTGTCGAGGAGATCAGTCATTCCAGGAGCACTTTACTCGACTTCGCACTTTGTTGGATGAGATCGAGGTGTATCAACCCTTAACAGTGGATATTACGAGGTTGCGGCAATATAGAGTGGAGTTAGCAGTTGTCGTGTACCTTGTCAGTCTGAATCCAGAAATCAGTTCACAGATTAGGAGTCAGGTTTTGGGATCTGATACTGTTCCTGAGCTACAGACTACATTTGCAAAGGTTTTGCGAGTTTCTACTGCCACATCTACTACAGTTTCAACCCTATTTACTATGGCGGCCACTTGAGGTCGTGGTCGTGGTGGATCTCGAAGGGGAGGACGTGGTCGGAGTGACACAGGTAGTCGTCCACGTTGTGCACATTGCGGACGGATGGGTCACAGGATTGAGAAATACTGGGATTTGGTTGGCCAACCACAGACGACAAATGTTACTACAGACTCAGCCACTGCTACAACCACTGCAGAGGAGCAGACATTTACAGTATCGCAGGAGGATTATGATAGACTTCAGCAGGTCACTGCATCTGCGGCCACGGCTATACATGCTAGTTCCTCAGGTACTCGTGCACTACTTGCATCCAGGGATTCTTCGTAGATCATTGACTCAGGTGCCTCCTCTCATATGTCAGGTACACATAGTTTGTTTACCCAGTTGTCTCAGTTGCTTGGTTTTCGATCAGTGGCAATTGTCGATGGCCGAACATGTCCCGTTTCAGGTGAATGAGAGGTACAAACCTCTTCACAACTTCCACTTGAACAAGTTATGTTTGTTCCTGATTTTCCTATGAATTTGTTGTCCATTAGTGCTATTACAAAACAATTGAACTGTTGTGTCATCTTTTTTTCTTTTCATTGTACTTTTCAGGATTTACAGACAGAGAGGAGGATTAGTTTGGGCCATGAGCGAGGAAATGGAATGTATCAGATTCGTGATGAGATACCTCAAGGGTTAGCTTCTGTGGCGTCTGCTTCCGAGTCTTCTCACTTGTGACATTACCGATTGGGTCATCCATCTCATCAGAAGTTTCAGCAGGCTCTACCTTGGTGTTTTGTTTCATAGTTTGATTGTTAGTCATGTCAGTTGGATAAGTACCATTGTGCTTCGTTTAAAAGGTCCGGTCTTGTGTCTAGTACTATTAAGTTTGAGGTAGTCTATTGTGATGTCTGGGTCCCTCTAGAGTCCAGTCAGTGTCAGATCATAGGTATTACATAGTTTTTGTAGATGATATTTCTAGAGCATCATGGGTATATTTATTGAAAGATCGGAGTCATGTGTTTGATGTACTCAAAATTTTTCTAGTTGAAATAAAAAATCATTTTGATGTTTGTCCAAAATTTCTGTGCACTAATAATGCATTAGAGTTTATCCAAGCAAAAGTTACTTCATTTTGTGTTTCATTGGGTATTATATGTCGTGTCCATATACGTCCCAACAAAACGAAGTTGCAGAAAGAAAACATCTGGACATATTAGATGTTACATGGACTCTCATGGTTCATATAAGTGTGCCTAAAGAGTTGTGGTTTGATGCTGTACTTACAACTACTTATCTTATAAATAGGATGCTCTCTACACCTCTTGGAGGTGAAATTCCTTTACATCGTCTAAATCCTTAGTCGAGTCTATTCAAGTTAACCCCCAAGGTCTTTGGTTGTGTTGCCTTTGTTCAAGACCTAGTAGCTGGGTTGGATAAATTGTCTCCAAAGTCCATCAAGTGTGTCTTTGTTGGGTACTCTAGGACTTAGAGAAAATACAGATGTTTTCATCCACCCACTAGGCGATATTTTGTATCTGCAGATGTCACATTTTTTGAGTCTGAGTCCTACTATGATGGCTCCACATCACTCAGTTAGTCTATTCCATTGCCTTTAGTGGTTGAGTTACAGGATCAAAATGTTCAAAAAGTAGACACTCAGCCACTAGCAACTAGCAGATACTCATCTTTTGTAGGTTTATCATCGTTGTCAGCGTGCTCCAGTGCCTTCCACTACTGGACTATCCTCCTTTGTAGATACAAATTCGTCCACCATTGCCTCAGGCCTACCTATTGCCCTTCGGAAAGGTACTCGCTCTTGCACAGTCCATCCTATCTCTCATTTTGTCTCATATGATTCACTTCACCCTCGATTTCGTAGTTTTGCCTTGTCTCTTATTTCTCAGACTATTCCCAAGACATATCAGGAGGCACTATCCTTTTCTCAGTGGAAGGCAGCTATGGACGAGGAACTTGCTGCACTTTCTAGTCGTGGTACGTAGGAGTTAGTGACTCGCACTGTTGGAGTCAAAGTAGTCACTTGCAAATGGATTTATACAATCAAGTACAAGACAGATGGTAGTGTGGATAGATACAAGGCACGGCTGGTGGCTAGAGGGTTTACACAGACCTATGGGA
>JAMKQA010008364.1:0-20385 GCA_024699735.1 Posidonia australis | reverse complement strand
TTAAATGATAAAAGATGTAGATTATCAGAGAAGTCTGTAGAAGCCTCCGTCTGCTTAAAAGATTGGTACGATGCGGTTGACCGTCTTCAGGGATTGAGTTTGAAGTCTGAATCAGAAGAAGACAATGATGCAACATCAACTTCAACAGGCAGAACAGACTCCCCAAATGAATAATTCTTAATGTAAAAATTTTAAAAAAAAATGTAAAACAAATGATGTAAATATCTTTTATATTTATTATGTAAAAAAATTGTTGTATTTCAAATATTTTTTTATTAATAAAAAAACAATTTAAAATTCATTTTAGGCCCAATGACTCGGCCCGGCCCACATACGGGCCATGGGCCGTACCGGGCCCATGGCCTGCATGAACAGGCCCGACCTGGTCCAGGCCCGGGCGGGCTGAGTGTTTCATGGGCCAGGCCGGCCCGGCCCGACCCGTTTTCCTACTCTACACATACATGGTAAGAACCTTGTAGTCTTTTCCTTTGGTTTGGCTTGAAGTTCTTGTTGTATCCATTCTTTCTCTTGTTATTCTTTTGCTTCTATTGTGAAGCATTTGCTTCTTCTAGATTGGTTTCATATTTTTTCCTGTTAGCCATTATTTCCTGTTCTGTGGCCAACCTAGCAGGCATTTCAGAAAGTTGAATTGGGGTTGACCTAAGAGATGTGGTGACCATGTCATCGTTATGTGGAAGACTATTTAAAATTATAGTTATTTGCAGTTTTTCAAGAATAGTGGTTCCTACAATAGCCAAGTCCTTAGCCATAACAATCATGTCATTTATGTGTTCCACAACATTTTGTTCCTCAAGCATTTTGCAAGAGTTATATCTTTGAAGGATAAGTTGGGTTGTCATTTCAGTTGTTTTATCATATTTTTCTTTCAAAGCATTCCACAATGTGTAAGATGTAGTGTATATTTCAAAACATTTTAACAAGATATCCTCCATAAACATGAACATAATGTTTTTAACTTTTTTTTTATTAATCTTTAATTTTTCATGTTTTCTAATTTCCACTTCAGAAGTGTCATTTGACAATTTCGGAGAATTAGCTTCTATAGCATGTTCAATATTATCATATTCTAATACATGTTTTATTTTCCAGTACCACATCTCATAGTTAGCCCATTCAATTTCTCTATCCTAGCCAATTCGGTTGTGAACAGTTTGCTAGCCATTTTTCAAATCTACAATAAATAATAAAATTCTAAATGTAAAATTTACTATTTAAATTTCTGCAAGAAATTTAATTCCAAGGATTCATCCAAATAAACTCTATTATTTGATAAAATTTATTTCCAGAAAACAAGCAAAGTTCCAATTTCCAACTTATATCATGTAAGAGATATAATATTAAATAATCATGCAAGATTATTTTAAAACTTTAAAGCATGCAAAGTAATGTTTAATCAAAAAAATTGAATTCCTATCAACAATATTTTAATTTTCAATTCCAATTAATCAAGTTAATTTATTTTCCTAAATTAAGCATGCATATGTTAAAATCAGATTATTTTCCTAAACATGCATTAATTAATTTTTATTGTAATCATGCAAAATCTACATATCCAAATACTATCATTTCTTTTATTTTTTTTTTAAAAAAACTTAACCTCCACCGAAAACCAAAGAGGAGGAGGCGAAATGAGGGCACGGGCACGGGCTGGGAGGAGGATGAAACAGGGGAGGCGAGCACGAGATTTTGGGCTCGCTAGTGTGGGTGATCAGCGGAGGAGCGGACCATGTGAACAACGGCGGTTCGAGGGTGCGGAGCTGTGCAGGAGAGTGGCGTCTCGCGTAGGCAGCAGTGGTCTACGGCCTTCAAGCGCGGAACGTGGGCAGGGCACGGGACTGAGGCGCGGAAGGGCTCGCTGGCGACTGGCAGGCGGAGGCACGGGCAGGGGTGCAACATGCGGGGATGGGAGGCGCGGTGGAAGCCGACTGCACTCCGCTGTGCACAGGGGGTTGAGGGAGGTGGTCGACGGCCGCGCAGGAGGTCACGGCGTGGTGCGCAGGGACAAACCTGAGCTGAGGGGGGGGGGGGAGGGGGGAGGAGGCGACGACGCGTGTGGGCGGCGGTGATCGACGGCTTGCAGCGCGTGGTGATGAAGTCTGGTAGGGGGGAGGCATGGTGGCTTCCGTGCGTAGAGACAGGGCTGCGCAGGGACAACGGCGGAGCAGTATGGCTCTGATACCACTTGTAGATCGTCAGATGAGCTGACGTTTCCGATGACCGATTTGGGGGCTCCGGCGAGGTGGAACGAGGAGGAGAACCGATGTGAGTTTTCTTCGATGATATATTTTTCTCCTTCTCTTCCTCTATTTATAGAGGAGCCAAAATCCTTCCACCTTCCTCCGCCTCCAACGGCTCTCTCTTCCTCCGACGTCTGTTTCCGCTAGCGACCGAAAAAGATCGACCATTCGTGCGTTACACGCACAAACAATTATTCCTCGATTTAATGGTTTTTAATGACCATTACCAACAATGCAAAGTATTTTTAAACATTTTTTGGAAATAAGTGACGCAAGATCTTTTTATAGTTTATTTCTTGTATCAATTTAATATACTATTATATGTATATGCGTAGGGTGTCCTTTCCAATTAGCTTTAAAAAAAGAGTAATTTCCCTAATAATACTTTCAACTATATATATATTTTTTACTTTAGTACCTTCAACTATAGAACCATTCACTCTAGCACCTTCAACTTTTAATTCTTTTCATTTAAAATTAGTTGTGATAGTGCCATTACAATATGACATGAAATGACTATTATGTCATTCTTATTTTCTCTCTTTTCTTTCTCCACTTTACTCCTCTTCTTCTTTTTTCTCTCACATCGATTTCGAATCGTTCAATCGAAATGGAAACTGAAGGGGGGACAACCCTATCAGAGATTTACAAGACAGCTCAAAAGCTCCTGATTCGGATCAAGAATGACATCGCCTGCTTCGAATCTCTCGACTTCTCCATTGCTTCATCATCATCTTCTTCATCTTCTTTTTCTATGTCATCTTTTGCGACTATTGAGTATGGTGGTGGTGGCAGTGTGGAACCAGGATACAACGAGATCTCTGTATCCATAAGAATGGACGTAGCTTAGATCCATTCGCTCTATATAGACATGAATCAACTTTAGCACTCCATCGAGTCCACGACCAGCAATAAATCTAAAAGATGAAAGTGGAACAAATACTTGAAGAAGTTGATTCTTTGAAGAAAAGTTTAGACAAACAGATGCTATGATGCTAAGCACCAATGTAGGAAACTAAGGACGAGACAGATCTACTACAACGAACAAATAGCAATTCTACCCATGTATTGAAAATCTTTGATGACGAAACACATGCTATAGAATCTGTCCGTAATTCGTCTAATATGCTTGATGAGGCTTATGATATTGTAGTAGTCATTCTTTCCAAACATGCTAAACAAAAGGATCGGTCGGAGAGAGTGTCAAGGAAAACATTAACATACTAAAGAAGGAGAGGAAGAGGGAGACGATTTATATCTCTATATAATTGAGGAACATTTTTGTTAATAAAACAACATTTCCTAGTAAAAACATTACAATGACTAATATCGATAATTAAGGATACTTAAATAATAATTTTATAATTAAAAATAGTAAAATGAAAAACAAGTATTAAAAGAAAACGCACTTTCCAAAACCGATTCCTTCCACAAATCAACCAGTCGACGAAATGGGAAT
Source organism: Posidonia australis (assembly GCA_024699735.1). Taxonomy (NCBI): domain Eukaryota; kingdom Viridiplantae; phylum Streptophyta; class Magnoliopsida; order Alismatales; family Posidoniaceae; genus Posidonia; species Posidonia australis. Next base: position 16,668 of record JAMKQA010008364.1, on the reverse strand, counting down.
GGAATCCTCCCCAGCGTTCCAGCCCAAACCTAAAAATGCCCACAAATCAACGGCCAGGATCACCACCCCACTATAAATAGGCTCCAAACCCGCACCCTTCCATTTCCTCAGCCTCCCATCCATAACCCTTGTCGTAGCCCTAACTGTATTTCCACCGCAATGGCCACTATTGCCGCGGTCCGCCCCCTCGTCACTGTCCAGGCCCTCGAATCCAACATGTCTACTGATGGTACGAACGCCGTACCCCTCCCTGACGTGATGAAGGCCCCGATCCGCCCCGATTACACCCGCTTCGTTCACTCCCAGATCTCTAACAACACCCGCGTCCCCTACGCCGTCTCCCGCCGCGCTGGCCACCAGACTTCGGCAGAGTCCTGGGGAACAGGCCGCGCCGTCTCCCGTATCCCTCGCGTCCCTGGTGGCGGCACCCACCGCGCTGGTCAGGGAGCCTTTGGCAACATGTGCCGTGGCGGCCGCATGTTCGCCCCCACAAAGATCTGGCGGAAGTGGCACCGCCGCGTCAACGTCAACCTCAAGCGCCACGCTGTTGTCTCCGCCCTCGCCGCCTCTGCTGTCCCGTCCCTCGTCCTCGCCCGCGGCCACAAGATCGAGTCGGTCCCCGAACTTCCCCTCGTGATATCCGACACCGCGGAGTCCGTCGAGAAGACCTCGTCTGCTCTCAAGATCTTGAAGCAGATCGGGGCCTTCCCAGACGTCGAAAAGGCGAAGGACTCCCACGCGATCCGTGCCGGGAAGGGGAAGGCGAGGAACCGCCGTTACGTCAATCGCAAGGGCCCGCTCATCGTGTACGGGACTGAGGGGTCGAAGCTTGTGAAGGCGTTCCGTAACCTTCCTGGCGTGGATGTGGCCAATGTGGAGAGGTTGAACCTTCTCAAGCTTGCTCCCGGTGGTCATCTCGGGAGGTTCATAATCTGGACCAAGTCGGCCTTCGAAAAGCTGGATGAGATCTACGGGACTTACGATAAGGCGTCGGAGAAGAAGAAGGGGTACGTACTGCCGAGGCCGAAGATGGCGAATGCGGATCTCTCTAGGGTGATTAACTCCGACGAGGTGCAGTCTGTTGTCAAGCCGATCAAGAAGGAGGTTAAGAGGGCGCCGGTTAAGAAGAATCCATTGAAGAATTTCAATGTTATGTTGAAGCTCAACCCTTATGCGAAGACTGCCAAGAGGATGGCGCTGCTTGCTGAGGAGCAGAGAGTTAAGGCCAAGAAGGAGAAGCTTGAGAAGAAGAGGAGCACACTCAGCACGGTAAATTATTTCTATAGTCGTGTTTTTACTCTCGTTTGTTTTTGATATATCTATATTTGTTGTGTATATAATATTTATTTTGTTGATTTTTGTGGCGTTATACTTAAATTCATTTTGTAATTTCATATGGTATCACTTGGTATCTTAGGTTGCTTTTTTTGCTTTAGTGCTAGTGATTACTTTATGTTCGGTATTTTGATTAAATCTGCTTTGATGTCTATACTCTATAATTTATGTGATGGTAATTTATAAATTGATCTAGAACAAGTGTGTGATAATGAGTGGAGGTACATTCAACTTACTTTAATGGTAATGTTTTGGTTTACTCAATGGAGCGTTTTTGTTGTATAATTTGGGAAGCAACATTTTTCAGAAACAAGCGTAACCAAATTAGAGAAATAAGTTTTGAGTGGCCATTAAAGTCTTACTCGCTTTTCACAGTACTTATATTAGTTGTACATGTACACAATATATGATGTTTTTAACTGTTCTTTCTTTAATGGTGTACTCTAGAATACTATTGCATTAGTGTTCGAGTTGGAAAACACGTCCTAAGCTACTTGGGTGAAACTATGAAAAAATACACAAGTTGAAACTTGTCAGCTAGACTAATGTTGATGCAACATTATCACATTTTACCAATTGTTCGGTTCATGTGAACGATTGCTGTGTTGGCCAATAAACAATATCACCATCTTTTTCCTACAAAGAATTCTCATTGAAACATTTATTAGATGTCTTCTTTATTGAAAAACCTTAAAATTAGTATTAAACTAAAGTCTTTATGTATGACCTTAAACAAGCAATCTTTCTCGTTTCCAATAATCCATTGGAAATGGTACTTTATGTCTTTGCACTTCTTGTTAGAACTTTGCAAAAATAAAGGTTTTTATTTAAAATTTTAATAATAATAAAAAGCATTGAAATAGATGCTGTGAGAAGTAAGGGGGGTCTCACTTCTCACCGATAGAAATTAAAACCTGTCACATCAGAATCAAACACAATGATAGAAGTTTGGTGCTTACGTGTATTGATTTTGATTACCTGTGTGGCAATTGGTGTGTTTGATTCTGGTCATTGTCAGAAATCTGTGAACGCAGGATGTTCTGGCTTCAGACAGCATCGATTTCAATAATTAAGTTTTCCATTTTTTATTAATTTTTTTTAAAATAAACACTTTTTTGCGTCGGAACCGTAAAAATCAAAATTCTTGTTTTTACACATCCAATGTTTTGTTGACATGCTTGTTTGCCATTGATTCTGTACTTTATATGTAATATAGAGAAAAATGGAAGTAGCTAGTTAAGATAATTCCTGCATTCTTCGGAAGACATGATGTGATTTGTTATTAATGCAGGTGGAAGCTGCGGCAATCAAAGCTGCAGGGAAGGCGTGGTACAAGACGATGATATCCGACAGTGACTACACCGAGTTTGAGAACTTCTCGAAGTGGTTAGGTGTGACGCAGTAGAAATCCGTCATGGTTCTACGTGACCTAGTGTCAGCTGTATGTATCATCGATGCTAGGATTGTTAGTGATGGTTCTTCGATGTTTAGTTTTAGGAGGTTGTTTTCTAATTGTGATTCTTGGATGGTTGGGTCTAAGGAGGTATTTTCCTAACTGTGAAACCAGTTGGACTTTGACCAATAAATGGTAGAAAACATTGACATTTGCTGGGTATTAGTGAACAGTAGTGGACGATTTGTTTGTCATAATTTGTGAGATGCGGGTGGGGTGCTGGTGATTGTCGTGGCAAGTTGCCATTTTAGTGGTTTTGTTGATCATTTAGATGGATTGTCTGAATAGCGTTGACATGTTAAACCAATATTGTTTGTTTAGTAGGTAGAGAACAAAATTAAAAAAAAATTACAAATCTCATTTCCAAAAAAAACTGTAATTCGCTTTCATTGTCAATTGAATTTTAAGAATGATTTTTGTTTGGGGTTGTATGTTTGAAGAATGTGTTTTTTTTAATATTTAGCTGCTGTAGTTTAAAAGTCTGAACAACGGCTGTTAAAAGATTTATTGAATTTTCTCGATTTGTCCCTGGCTCGAGTTCCTTTGTTTGTCCTTGTTAGACGTGGAATCCTTAGTGGACATTGCTTGCAAGCCGGAGTTGTGGACGGGATATTGTACCCACTGACTGGCAGGGAGACCGTTGAATGGGTTGATGCTCATCAAACGGGCTGGGATGACCTCGTTGTTGTTCATTGAATGGGCCACCTTTTTTTTCACATATTTTTCTTGATGTGCTCCTAAATGTATTTTAATCCAAGGGGACTTTGGATTTGTCCACATAGGGACGGAACACTAACTTCAAAAATACACATATACACGGGAGGGAAAGAAGAGTGACAGGAGTAAGAAGTTGGAGTTTGTGATTTGAATCTCTCTCCTTTTCTCTCACTCTGCTGCAATACTTTTTGGAAAGAAGGTATAAATTTGAGATAAACAATAGAAAATATATAATAATTTTTAAAATTTTCAGTAAAAGACTGACATCCCTCTACAAAGTCTCACGACATTCCAATGTCCTATCGTGGTTGTGAACATAATTTTTTTTCCATGACATGTCGGAGACAATCCTTAGTTTAATTATAATGATTATTGATCTTTCGTGTTGATGTTTGTTAATTAAAAGCATACGCAAACCACAATAGAATTGTTTGGTACAAGTTCGCATCCATGGAATTCTCTACTTCTTTCCCTTCAAGTAATCTTTCCGAATGAGAAATATGAAACTTTATTTTGGTCAAGCATCCATAAATTCAAAAAAATTACATCCATAAATTCAACTTTGTATTTCATGTTTGATTACGGGTAATTGATGTTTTGGTAATTTGTATGAATTAGCATTTAGCAAGCATTAAAGTATATCAACATATACAAGCATGGCGGCAAACTTTTTTTCATATATTATAACATTTTTATCGTTTTAGATAATATTTGCAGTTTATGCAATGATCACTTTGAAGTGATCAGCATGTGCTCAACTCCTCTGCAACATGCTATGTCCTTTGTTGCAGGAGGAATAACAAGGTTGCATGTTCGCGTATTTACACATGCCATTTATGAAGTTTAAAGCTGTTCTCCAATTCGTGCATTAACTCGGATCTTAATGCGGACCTTACTAAACATGTAAATTAGATAGAATCGGTCTAAATCGTTTGATCTGGTCCAAGTTAAGCTCAAGTTTGAATTGATCTGCTGGTCATGTTGGGCCTAAGGTCCAAATACGCTCGACTTAGAGAAATAGGTCTGTTTAAGTCCAATTATTGGATTGGACCGAAGTGGAACTAGACCAGCTTGTTTTTGATGATTAAGAAAAAAAACAATACGAAACAAAATGGACGTTGGGCCGAAATCCACTTGGATGTTGGCCCAACGTCCAATTAAACGTTGGTAAGTCATTGTCTCTTTTTGGACATTGAGTTACTCTCTTTTTTTCCCTTTTTTTTCCGTATTCTTTTTTTTTATCTTCTATAAATATCTTCTTAAACTTCTCATTTTTCACACAATTCTCAATTCTCTCAATCTCTCCACTGTAACTCTTTCATTCTCTAAACCTTTTCAATCTCAAATTTCTTTAGTAGTCTTCACACTTGTGTGGAATATAAGTTTGACTCCAGTCTCCATTAACAATACTTCGCCCTCCATATCTGCAAATTGTTGCTCTGTTAACAAATTTTTTTTCTTTACTTCTAATCTCTCTAATTTCTCTACTTCTAAATCCTTAATTTTTGGGTTTTAGATTTTTTTAAGTGAAGAATTTTTCTTATTATCAACTTTTTTAACATTATAATGGAATATTCATATGAAAATGTAGGAAGTCATGATTATATTCTTACTTAAAAGTTAGACCAACCTCAGACCACAACCACATAAACACAATCTATAAACATCAAAAAACCTAGGAAATAAAGTTTATGAGTTTGGGAACATGTAACCTTAGACCTTATTAATGAAAATAAATGCAATGTAATTATTGTAGTACAGGATATACTTGTCTCAAGGGTGGGGTGTAGATCATATATCTAAGCATTTAACAAACTATATAGTTGTCCATAATAAATATGATAACATAGATTTAAAACAATCTAAATTGCACATAAATTCTAATGGAATAATAAATTAGAATATAATGCAGAAGAAGCAAAAGAGGTTTTAATGAACTTTATAGCACAAAATAAACAACTATTTAATTTTTCTGAAAATAAAAGATTTGAAAGTTGTGTACAAATTATTTTAACCCACAATTTAAAGGTCATTCTAGAAATACTACTAAAAATATAATTTATAAAATATTTTTAAAAGATAAAGAATTTTAATTGCAATGTTTTATAGTTTGTTATGTAAAATGTTATTAACTTGTAATGTTTGCACAGGTCCTAATGATTTTCCTTACTTATGTTTAACTACATATTAGATACACATAAAATAGAATTTACAAAAAAAATTAATTGCTTTTAGACTTTTTAATCATCCATGTATTAGAAAAGTAATAGCAAATGTTATACAAGACGTTACTAAAAATTTAAAAATATATAATGAAATTAATACAATATCATTTGATAATGCTTCTAATAATAATGTTACGATTAGAATATTAAAATAAATTTAAAACTACTATTAAATAATGATTTATTTTATTGTAAATGTTGTTATCACATTTTAAATCTAATTGTACAAAAACGTACATATTGCATTAAGTCTTATATAGAAAATATAGGAGCAGCTATTTTATTTATTCAAATATCACCTAAAAGATTTCTATAATTTAGATATTTATATGTAGAATAAGGTTTTAATCCTAAAAAATTTAAATTAGATGTTCAATATAGATTGAATTCTACATATGATATGTTAACTTCATGTTTATCTTTAACATTATTACAACATATTATAATGTAAGATCTAATTATTTATTAAATAATGAAGATTAGCATAATGTTAGCATTATTACAACAAATCAATTATCTAGTCGATATTATTCTACTAGTTTTTCAATGTTAATTAATTTATTTAATATTACAAATACTTTTCAACAATATAGAACTTTTACAATATTTGAAAGTATTATTGAAGTGATCAAAGAAAACTATAATAGTTATTGAGATAAGTCTTTATTGTAGGCATGTTTAGCATTAATTATAGATTCTAAGCATAGATTAGTTAAAGAATGATACATATAGATGATATCTTTAGTAACATGAATAAAAATTAAAAAATGAATGTAATTAAAAATAAAAGTAAGGAAACTTTATATCCATTATTTAAAGAATATGTTACAAATTATTGTAAAAGTAGTTTAGTGCACATACATTTAGTTTTGTAATAACACGTAGTAGTAATATTTGTAGTTCATTTTGAAGTAAATTATATAAAAAAAGAAAATACATAAAATTAACTACTAATAATGAATTAGGAAATTATTTAGAATGTGAGTTTGCTCTTAGTGATCATGAAATAAATAACTTAGATGTATTAAAGTGGTGGTGTAGTGCTACAATTAGATTTCCTATAATTTCTAGAATAGCTAAAGATTTATTAACGATTTCGACATCTATTGTAGTGTTGGAGTTTGCATTTTCTATAGAAAAAAGAGTTTTAAGTGATAAAAGGTATAAATTATTCGAAAATTCTGTAGAAGCCTTCATGTACTTGAAGGACTGATACGATACAGTTGATCGTCTTTTAAATTTAAATTTAAACGAAAATCAGAGGATGATGAGACATCAACTTAAATGGAGATGGGAGCTTCTACTAATGATTAAAGAATATGAATAGATTTTTTTGTAAAATTTTTAATTTATATTAATGTAATAATTGTAAATGTAAAAATATAAAACGTCGAATTACTTATGTATTTTTCATGTTTTCCTATATATACATCAATTATTTAATAACAAATATTTTTTTAATTTAAGATTTTTAAATTTTTAAAAAAGAACTAACCCAACATACCAACTTGGCCACAACCGAGTCCAATGGTGGGCTGTAGACCATGTTGGGTCTGAGTCTTATAAAACCCGACTTTGCCCTGCATGACCCAATCTAGGCCAGTTTGGACCTACTATTTTTTAGACCAGGCTAGCCCAGTTAGGTCTGATTTACATGTCTAAACATAACTTCATGTATGTTTCAATTCACCGTCACCTCCTCTTGGGCCTCTTGTGATGTTACATTCTGTTGATCATGTGAGTGGGAATCATTTGTTCCCCTCCAATACTTTATAGCATCTTAGTTTCCAAATATTCCAACAAAGAGTACAATGAAATTGATGAAGTGGTCGAAAAAAAACTATACTAGGACTCAAAAAAAAAACTCCAACTTTCGAAAAATAAAATAAAAAAATTCGTAAGTAACATTGATTTCAACAAAATAAAACAAATTAGTAACTACTAGAATCTTACTAGAAATCAATTGAGTATTTTCAGAATAAAAGAATTAAATTTACCTATTTCAGTAATTGAACCAATCCCAAATTAGCCCAGCCCATCTTCCACGGCCCTTTCATGGTAATGGCCCATTTAAATCACCCATTATTATAGAGGTTCGTTCACTTTCTATAGCACCTTGATGTGAAACGAGGCCGAGAATTAATTGCTTCATTTTTCCATGCCTTCCTTTTGCCTCATGCTTGCGTTTCGAAAGCCCTTTCCTTTCTTACTTAGGCCATGTTTTTTTCAATTATTTGATGAGACTGAAAAACCTTTTCCATTCATGAAATGACAAGTCCAAGTCATTACTGTACTAAAACGTGCTAGTCGTCCTTTCCATATTCAGAGAAGTCATATTCCTTGTGATATGATTGGAACCAGTTCTAACTTACTACATGAAATCTTTTGGAGCTAAGTTTGTCTGTGTATTTCAACGGTTTTACTTCTCTTTATGGTAAATCTGTTTGGTAATTTCTTATGCCCTTTAGGAATGTTCTTTTTTGTCCCTGTTTGGATTGTGAAGTGAAATGGACGATGAAAATTGTAGTTGGAACGAAAACTGAATGAATAAAATACTTGATGGCATGTTCGTATGCCACTGAGAAGGAACTCTGGATTGTGGAAAGGACCATCGAGGAAGAGATGTGTGTTTTTCGATTATTTGTATTGTTAGGAGTAAAATTCCATTCCAGGAAATTTCTCTTCAGAAACTATGGTGGGTTTTGTTGCAGTTCGTCGAATTCTTTTTTTTGGCAATGGTATGCTATTTATATTAGATTTTTATCCCTAGGGACTAAATCCAGGGGAATCAAGGGTCTAGTCACAAAAAAATAACGTAGGTAATGTTCTTGACAATATTATAGACCGCTAACTAATTAGCAATAATGTTTTCAAAATTAAACAAGAGACAAACTACTGCTCCATCGCTTCAGCAACAGCGGCAGCGGCAGTAGCAGCAGTAGGAATAATGGAGTCAGTGGAGGTGGGAGGAGCGTCAGAGGAGACAGATAGGTTCTCTGCCCAGACAACCTTCATAGAGGCCAAAGAGCTCCTCAGATCCTCCTTTTCAAAACCTGGTAGAAGAGAATCTAACCAGTGCTCCATTAGTCCGATTATATAAGAAATAATAACATAAGTAGGCTTGAAAATATTGTGGAATATCCTGCCGTTACGTTCTTTCTAGGTTACTCAGAGGATAACCTGGATCAAAACAAACCAATTACAATTGCTTAAATGAAATTTGAGAACAGGTTTATGCCAATATAAGTGGCCCAAGTTGCAATATCCAGGATAAAGTCGGGAGCATAAAAAAAACTATCATATGTGTGAAACAAAGTCACAAAACATAAACAGATGCTTATTTGTTTCAATATTGAAGTTATAGAAGATACACATGGGTGAACCAGTCCACCATCTCTTTAATAGATTTCTTTGAAGAGATTTTTGTTGTGCATAACAAGCCAAGAAAATAATTTGACCTTCAGGGAGGCCCAAGTTCTCCAAATCTGCTCAAACAAGTTAAATCTAAGCCCGTCATCATTCAAACTTAAATAACATGATTTCACAGAGAACTTAGAGGAAGGGGAAGGGACCCAAGAGATGATATCCCTATCCTCTCCAAAGGTAATATAGTGCAAAATTTGTGTTAGTGAGTCCAATTGGGATTGTAACACATCCAAGTCATTAGCTAAAATGTTGGAATTATCCAGCAGCTTATTGAAATCAGTATTGAAAATATTATGTATTTTATGAACAGATGTTTTTCAGGGATCGCCATAAAGGAGAACAGTGGCTAGAGGAAGAGTTAAGCAAAGCCCCATGCCCTAACTTCATATACCTGGCCTTTACTAACCCAATCCACATAGCATGGCTGTCCCAATTAAGCAATTGCTAAACAAGTTTTGATTTTAAGGCTAGGTTGAAGTTCCGGAGGTTTAGGATCTCCCAACCATTTTGCTTCTTTGGCCTGCAGAGTGCACCCTGATTAACAATGTGATTGCCATTGTCAGTAGAAAGGTCAAACTTCCAAAGGAAGTTGAACCTAATTCTATCAATGTCTTTCTGAGTCTGTCTAAGCATATGCAGGAAAGACATATAATATGTAGGGAAAGCAGATAGGACAGAGTTGACCAGAGTCAACCTGCCACCAAGGGATAGGAACTTAGCTTTCCAATGGGATAACTTAGAAGCTAACTTTTCCAAGACAGGGTCCAGTCCTGTCGAGTGGCTCTCCTATGATAAAGTGGATCCAGTTTGTTGAATTCTTGGCATCAGTACTGCATGTGCGACGCAGCAAGTATACTTTTGTTTTTGACCCAGCATGACCAAATTATTGAGGAAAAAAGGCACAATGCATATGTAGTATTCAAAGCATTACTTGTCTTGTCATAACCATTAACAAACTACATGTCCTCATCTTTGTTGCGTGGGGAGAAGTAAGATCAATCCATATTTTTGATGTCTACTTTGGGACTAGATGATTAGCATGAATCTTGTGTTATACTCGACAGGCTAAGGGTTTCTTTGGAATTGTAAGTACCAAAGAAGTTGTCTCAAGAAAGGCTTCTTTGAACAATACCATCAACAGAATAATGTCTCATTGTTACAGTGGTTAAGAGAACTTTAAACTCACCATTGGTCCCGAGTTCGAATCCTGGAATATATACCGTTAACAAAAAAAAAAACAATACCATCAACAGTGAAATTGAATACACATTGAAAACCGTAATAATTATCAAATTTGTTAAAAATGTTATCATTCATGCTCATGTCCACACCGTTGGGCAACGCTCTCTTATGTTAGTTGTGGTGCTAAATGCAAACAACCACTAAGATACCACTAAAATCAAATAGAATGGTGCAACTTCAAGACAAGTAGAAAATGATAGATGAAGATACTAATAGAAATTCTATATTTTGCAAGAACTACTTGTTAAACAAAGTAAAGAAAAATCTTTGTAAATACTTAACGAAGGTATGTTCTCACAATCTTCTGATGAGAATTTAATAAGTCCTCGCGAATCAACGTTAGTAGAATTTTTAAATTTAACGAGGACAATTAGTAAAGGTATATCTTCGTTATATATTCATTAATTCTAACATAAAATTTCTAATTGTGTATCTTTTTTTCTCTTTTCTTTCCTTTTATTTTCTAATACACCTCTACAGTTTCTCGTCATGTGCCTCCTTCGTAGTCTCTTGCGGTGCACCTGCTCCCTCGTCCTCCTCTACAATCACTCACCATGTGCCTCCGCCCTGAATCTCGTTGTGTGCCTCCTTCCTTTGATTTTTTTTTCAATTATTTTAATTTTTCTTCCCCATCAAGTTTTCTACATATTAGATTATAAGGTATAAGATGCATTGCATTGCTTATCCTTTGCTAAGATATCTGCTTTGTTGGTCTTAAGGGAACTTTTGTTGGTTCACATAGAGGGAGTTGCAACTACTGCAACACATTAGGTACGAATCATAACTTGAGCTTACATTAGAATTACAGAAATTTTTAATATATTGCCATTGCAACGTATAACATTTTTCTGTGTTTATCAAGTAATAACGCTATCATTATTCTATTTTCTTTTTCCACACAACAAGTTACATGAAATTTTTTTTTGATGTAAAACATTAACGATCCCACTCTGGAGGGTAATTTTGTAGACTTTTTATGACAATTATGTCTATGGTATTGTAATAATTATACTTTAGGTGTTGTATTCTATGACATTTAAGTCGATTATAATCTAATCTATCTCAACCGTTAACAAAAAAATAATAAAAACAAGCTACATGAAAAAAGTCAAATTAACTTACAGAACAAGAAAAAAAAAGTCACATTTGAAGGAAATTACAGACTTCCAGGTAATTGTCTGAACAAAAAATTGCAATATTGTGCTTCATGGATGTGGTCCCTGTTATTTAATGTCATTGCACTTCTTTAAGCATGTCCTTTTTCACAATGACGGTTTACTTCTTTAATCATGCATGAGTAGCATGGCGTTCAGCAATTTTCCCTCCAAAATCATGTATAGGTTGTAATTTATAAGGAAATAGCTTATTTGAAGTCTTATGAAAAAAACTTGTTGTTTGTTCCATTATTTTCTCAAACAGTTAATCACACTGGTATGTTGGAATAAAAAGAAACTTGTTTGATTGTTTGTTTGTTTATTTGTTTTAAGAATATAGTCTTATACATCGTGAAAGATTCCATACCTATGAGAATCTCTATTGCATTACTTGTATAGGGTCATCATGACAATATTATAAAATATTATGTAGGACTACGTGCATTCTTTAGTCTCACTGTAATAAATATGTGAAAGCCTTTCTTTTTATCATTTGGTTTGAGTCTTTTGTTAATTTCATCACTCATACCTGTTCAAAATCATTATTGTTTTTGGGATTAGATCCATTATCCTTACAATGCATGCAGTAGAGATCCTTTAAATTATATGGAGGCAACTAACAACCCTGATGTGTTCCTCAACCAACAGCAGAAGAACTCCAACAAATGCTCAACCAACAGCAACACAACTCCAACAAAAGCTTACTTATGTGGTCCAAAATCATTCATTGTTATCATTAGCAATACTTCCATACGGCTACGCCCAAACTTATTTCATTGACAATTGAGTCCAACGAAGAATATAAATGATTTACAGAAAACTAAATTTTATAATAGATTGATGTAGAAATGTATGAACTTAAGAGAATAATCCTTTTTCCATAATTGTAGTCAAACACTACCATAAACGTTAGTGTGGGAAGCTTAGTTGTAAACATAGGACATAAAATAATACTTATCACAATTTTATGTATTAAAAAGTAAGAAAATTATGAAAAGAAGTGGATGAGATTTAATAAAAGGAGCTCCTCATGGAATTAGACTTTAAATAGATGTTGTGTTGATACAATATTTGACTGAATAGTTACACATTGGATGGAATAGTTATTATGTCTAGTTGGTTAATGTGTTGATTGTTTCATTACTTTAGTTTGGTTCAAAGACTTATGGGGTGGGTTTTGTAATATTACTGTTTAGAATGCCAAAAACTCCAATGATAGAAAATGTGACATACCATGAAGCTTATTGTATCATACTACTTTTAGCCATTGCTTTCATGAGAGTACTTGTGTTGTTTCTAGCCAAAGATGACAGGAGGTTACATCATGACGTGATTTACCATAGCTTTTTGAACTTTTTAGAGAACTTAAGGGTATTTGCAATCTTGATAGATGGAATATTCTTAGTATTAGAACTAAAAAGGATATGAATTAGTCTTTTTTTCTCTCTTTTTTCCTAAGGATATAGATTTTAGAGAGGAGTTTTTTCAAATTAACGGTAGGACTGATAATTGATGGGTCATTATCCTCTTTTAGAGATGCATTATTGATTTCATAATTTTTCACTAATCAATAAAATTTTTATTGCCTGAGAAATGACATTCTTATTTGGCATTATTACTGTTCTTATGCTTATAAGTATCACCAAGCTTCTTGTTTAAATTAATTTGTGATTTTCATATTGGCATCTTGTTTATTTAGCAAATTATATGAATATTATGTGAATATTTTGATGTGTTGTTTACGATTGTACACACCTCGATTTTACAGGCACTGTATAACAAACTCCTCTAGAAAGATACTCTAATTGCAACCACAAACCTAAACCCTAACTTTATCAAAACTTAACTCCACTTAAATCCACTTAAGTCCATAAGAGCCCATTTAGGTCCACACAATTCCACTCTGACCTAATTTAAGCAAAAAACTATAATTAAAAATTAAAACTAAACAAAACTCACTTAAATCATCAAAAAATCCAAATTAATTAAGTAAAAATCCTAATTAAAACCAAAATCAAATAAAATCCATCCAAATTAATCAAGTGAAAACCCTAATTAAATAAAATCCATTCAAACCATTTAAAATCCAAAACAAATTAAGTGAAAATCCTAATTTAAACCAAAATTAAATAAAGTACGTTCAAACTATTTAATGTCCAAGTTAATTAAGTGAAAACCCTAATTAAAACCAAAATTAAATAAAATCCATTCAAACCATTTAAAGTCCAAGTTAATTAAGTGAAAACCCTAATTAAAACCCTAATTAAGTAGAACTCAATAAAATCCATTAAAAATTAAATCTAATCCAAACAAAAATCAAGCAAAAAACAATTAAATTAAAATCTAAATCAAATCCTTAATTAGATCAAATAGAAACCAATTAAATCAAAATTTAAATTGAAACCCAAATTAAATCAAGTAAAAATTAATCAAATCTAAAACTCAAACAAAAAACCAAATCCATTTAAATCCCAAAAAATAATAAGACCCTAAATCCTAATTGAAATCACAAAAAAAACCTAAAATGGTAAAATCCAACTCAAAGCCCTAATTAAAATCACTTAATCAAACTTAAAACAATAAAGCCCTAAATCTTGATTGAAATCACAAAAAACCCTAAAAGAATAAAATCCAAAAAAACCCTAATCAAACTTAAAACTAAAATCCTAAATCCTAATTAAAATCACCAAAACCTTCAAGTAATAAAATCCAAAAACCCTAATTTAAAATTAATTAATTAAGCTTAAAATAATAAAAATCAAAACCTAAATTAAAATCATAAAAGAAAACTAAATTAAAATCACCAAAACAAACCTTAAAATATCCTAAAACAAAAAACAAAAACCCTAAAATCAAAAGCCCGTTTACGCATGCCTAGTAAGCCCAATGCATTTTATCAACCAGACAAACCTTAGTTAGGGGAAAAATAATTCCGACCGGCGCTCTTCGTCATCATTAGCGACCCTCCAAGTTTTCTGACGACAACACCAGTGATTTCCTGAGAACTCCAGAGCGTATCTCCTCCACCCGGTGATCTCCGGCCAACTTCCTCCAGCTCACACACTCATCGGGCGACCCTCAATGACTGGGAAAGAGGATCGATGGCTCTAAAAGCCCCAGTCGGATTTTAAAAAGCCCCCACCGCCGTCAAACCAGGACACCTTTTTTCAGCACTTCGAGCACACTGAGAAGCACTCCACGAAACCCAAAGAACCCTTTGCATCCTCATCCAGAGCCACCAGAGCCCTCCTCCAATCCTTTAGCACACCAGAACCCTCGAATCACCACTACTAGAGTGATCACCGGTGCACCGCTGACGGCCATGCAAGAGAGACAGCAGCCCTCTAGCCAAGTAATCCCCCATTCTAGTTCTTTTTTTTCCTCTTTTAATTTCACTAGGATCGGTCGAGGCTCCCAGGCGTGTTTCGCTGGAGATCTCCACCCCTATTAGTCGTCTCCCCCTCCTCTAGTGATGGGTTCACCACCACCGGAGAGGCTGCAGGCCTCTTAGGCCAGGCGAGGCCCCATGGGCCTCTCCTTCCTCTCCCCCTCCTTCCCCCTCTTCCTCCCTGAGTCGCCTTCAATTGGGAAGGGATCCTCTGGCCTCCTGCGGCTAGGAACACTGTTGTCGTCGCTCTGCAACCACCGACTCTCGCCGTAGAATCAACCAGAGACCTCCGTAAGCGCTCGCTTCTCACCGCCACGCCAGGAAGCTTTGCCACCCCCACCATGAGTCACTCTATGGAGCCACGCCACCGTCCTTGGCCCCGAAGCATCGCCCCTGCCTCCGCCGACCCGTCGCTGGCACAGGAGACGAGGGGGACACTTAAGGCCACCCCAATCTTCACCGATGCTGCCAGGAGTCTCCTCAGACCTCCCTGAAGCTTCCTTGGTCCTCGTCGCACCGCTCCAGCCGTCGCGTCGTTGCCAGCTCCCTCGCCGTCGTCTTCCTCAGTGCCTGTCAACGCCTCACTGGAGCCAGAGGTGGAGAGGGTAACTCAAGCCTCCCCAGTCCAGCCCGCCGCGCTAGAGAGCTTCGCTGCGCTACCCTCAAGCATCCCCATTCGTTGCCTGCCTTCCTTCATCGCTGTGCCACCGCCGAAGACCCGCCAGAGCCCTCACTGGAGACCAGATGCCAATGAACTTCGAAGGAAATAGGATTTAAATTAGGTCCATTAGTTTAGGTTTCTTGCACTTAGGTCCTTTAATCATTTCATTTAGGTCCTGTGTTTTTATGTTTAAACCCTTGTAATTTTAAATAACTTTTATTTCTTTATTTTATTTATATAAGAATTGCATATACCTCCCTGCATATTTTAATTTTCTATGTTTATTACATTCATACATGTTTTTTCACATTTAAGTCCCTCAGATTTTATTTTCTTAGCAACTAAGTCCTGAACATTTGCATTGAGCGTCCGAACTTTTAAAATAAACTTTCCCTATGAGATTTACATTCTGAACCCTAAAGATTTTAAAATCACACTGACCACCATAAAAGTTGAATTTTTATCACATTTGAGCCCTGAAGTTTTGCATGCAGGCCCCTGGATTCACAGCTAGGGGTGCAAACGGATACGGTATATCCGAAAAATATCCGTATTCGTATCTGTTTATGAGCGGATACGGATACGGATATGGTTTTTTGAATTTGAGCGGATACGGATACGAATACGGATATGTCTTTTGAATTTTCAACGGATACGGATACGGATATGGATATCCGCATACATATATATAGACAACTTTGTATATCTTAAGATCTAACCATAAGATTAGAAATCTAAACCGCTAGATTTGATCAAAACTATTTAAAATGTTTGTATATAAAAAATCAAGTTATTTTGAAATTTCTAAGTATCAAATTTAACATGTACTTGTTATACTTTATACAGAACTATTGAATTTGACATGAATAGATCTATATGTTATGAGTTTATAAATGATATAGATTTTGATGTGTACTTAATCTAAATGATATATATTAAGATCCATGGATTACATTTTAGTTTTGAAACTTATAACTTAGAGATCTAGTGATTGTTGCTTTAAAACCGTTGAATTTGTACATGAATAGATATGTATATTAAAAGTTTTTAAACGATGTAGATTTTGA
>JAMKQA010008363.1:0-32768 GCA_024699735.1 Posidonia australis | reverse complement strand
AAAAAATGATACCACCCTTGTCAATGGATATAGGTATGAACCACCTGTATAGCAATCTCAATACCACTCCTGTTTGGATGCTTTACATGTCCATGACCCAAGCTCCTATAGGTACATCATATCACTTACAAAAGATTAACAAAAAAAGAAAGAAACCGAACAAAACTGAAGAAATACTCTAAGGCCACCTAAAAGCTCCAGCCATGCCATAATTGTCTCATCTGAGTCGATCAAAGGCTTGGAATGGGAGAAAATATTTATAATCATATGGTACGATAAATATCCACAAAGCAGGTGTTCCGGCATCGAAAAACAATTATCATAAAACTCATGGCAAGATGTCCTTAGAAAATATCAGATCCCAAATCAAGAGTGTACTAAAAATTTAATCAAATATAGCAGCCAAGATGGAGGGTCAAAGAAAAAATAAGTATAAAATCGCAGCAGACCACTAATGAGATAAGAATGAATGAATGAATGAACAAAACTTAATAGAAAAAGAAATAACATTAAAACAACATTCTGTCATTGTATTTGACGAATTGCACCTTGTATCTAATTGCCTCGTAAGTTCCGTATACTGCACCTGCACAGAGCATAATGCAGAATTATAACTCACAACCATGCCTAGATAAATATAAGGATAGATTAAAAAAATACAAGCTATTTCTAATATTCATATAATATGTGATCATGTATCACGTATCATGGAGAACAGAACACATGCATTAAGAGAGACAAAAATACATCACAAAGAAAAATTAGAGAATACACAAAAGCCATGGTCAATGAGGTTTTTTCTAACAGAAAATGACGCAGTTGGGAGAAGGTATGTGCTTACACAGAACAAAAGTTAAAATAATAATACCAAAAGATGTAGTGATTGAGGGAAAAATTCAAGCTACAGAAAATTTTGAATTTTAAACCTGCATTGACTTCTCTACTAAATACATGCCAGAAGTTGGTAATCTACTGTATTTGTAAACAGATGTTTATGACAAGTTGTGGTTCGTCTGAATTTAGGTGAAACATATATACACCTAGTGAACAAAAAATGATTGTCTAAACTGAGCAAAAAGAAATGAGATTGTGATATGACTCCATAAAAAGGTTATATACATATATTAATCAACTATTACCGATATCAAGTGAGAACATAAATCTTGTGGTTCACCACAAAAAGCTACATCCATAGACAACGGCAAATCGTTCTTCACTACATGGAGGAAGTATTACAGAAGAGAGGAGGCGTATTAAGGATAATACACCTAAACGGTATCACCTAAACCAAACACATAAGGAGTACATATATAGAGATCCTAAATACATATATGATTCTAAACGGATCCTGCTATTGATAATACTTATATAATAGGATACAGAAAACCAAACACGCATCTATCAGAATAGTTATGGACCTTTCAGAGGCTCTACCCATGAGTGAAGACGTTTGATCTTCTTGTGTGTGTGAATCTCCACCAAATGAACTATATCCATCAACATCTCCAAATGACCTTCTCGATCATGACGTTGTGCGACATCTCTGTGTTTGATGAGATGGATCCTAAAGCTTTGATACAAGTTTGTTATGGATAACAAGCGAGAGAACAAAACAGACATGCCAATAGAAAACATAGATTTATGTGATTCATCACAGAGGACCATATCCATGGGTAGTGGCAGCTTGTTTTTCACTATATAGAGAAAGTATTAGAAAAGAGAGGAGACATATTAGGAATAATACATCTAAACATATTTCAATATCACCTAACCCTAGCACATAATGAGTATATATATAGACTCCAAATAATAAGATACATAAAAATGAACATGCATCTATCCAAATATTTGTGGACCTTTCAGAGAGCTCCATCTTCGAGTCCCTGCAAAGGTGGGGTGCATAGCGAAACTGCCATTTTCAGATGGGTGCGGCAACCCCAATCAATATGGGGTGATCTTTGATGTGGGACTCCATAACATGTCACTAGTATGAAAATTCTAATATACCAAGCTGAGCTTTATATGACAATTTTTCCTTCATCATGTTACCCTAGGAAAAAAAATTCATAAGCATAATCAACAAGGAATGAACATGACCCAAAAGTCCGACAAATCCAGAAGATATGCAACCAGAGGCAAGCTATAGTCATGCCCCAACATCACCAATACCACACAATTCCTTTTTTCTTTGCCTCATTTGACTTGCAACAACAGCTTTTGTCAATCACCACAAACACCAAAAAATAAGCAGCACAACTTAACCGGATATTCTCGACAAAGAACACTCCTGTTTCTTGAAACTGTAGCCCTGCCTTATATCCCAAGAAAAGCAAGATTCAAGAACCCCACAAAAACAAATCATGCGGCAGATTTTGCTACAAAACCCTATAAAGCAAATCTCGAAAAGACATGTATCACCTCGACGATTCTCAAATCCCACACCTAGAAACTAAAATGTATCCAAAAAAGAAAAACCATTCAAAGTACACGTCAGTGACTAGAGTTTTAATTAGGGTTTTCATGCATCAATCCAAAACCCACGGATGAAAGAGTAGCAACAGAGAGAAAGAAATCCATAAACGAAAAGAATCTCACCAACGGCGCCTCCAACAGCGCCACCGATGGCAGCGCCTGCGGCGATGCGAGTGAGGCAGCTGTCTCTCGCCATTGCTCTTGCCGTCTGCCACACTCCGGGTATATATATATATCCGGGTCCCCATTGCTCGCCATTTTCTCCGGTGTATATATATATATATATATGAAAGTCCGGGTCGGATCAGGATCTGAGTATTTAATTGCCCGACTGTCTTCTCTGCCATGCTCTTGTGCTGGCTTTGTTACGAGAAAACACCACCGGTGTAATCTACTAATCTTCGTTTCTTGGTTCTTTTTTTCCCGAATGAGTATCCCATGTTTTACTTCAATATTAAAAAAATCAAGTGTTATAATTTAATCTAGTTTGTCTTCTTCTTTTTTTTTGAAATCAGTAGATATATTTTTTTTTTCCTGCGGTCCGTGAGATTCGAATCTGAAAGGGAGGTGTGAATTCCACTCTCCTTAACCAACTACATCATAGCAGTTTTAATTTAATTTTGTCTCCTCCAATTTTAAAAGATAAATAAAATTTCCCTTCTTGTTTGTTTTATATATTAAAATATTGTCATTTTGATTATGTGGCTGAGTTATATTAAGTAAGTTCGACCTAAACTTTCTCCACACAAAAAACAACAAATATTGAGATTGATTGCATGGAAGTGAGACTAGAAGTAGAGAACTAGATTTTTAGAACATACATTTTGTCAATCGTCGTGAAGAAGTCCAAAACGAGATTTCAATGTCTTCCACTCTAAGGCAGCATTTTGTTTAAGAGTTGTTCTCTGCTCTCAAAATTCAAGAGCAGTTACTGTAGTAGGAATCGATGAATTCTCAACAAGAGTTGCTCTTGACCGCTCCTCAAATACTTCATTCTCCATAGTGTTTTGTAGCTCCGCTTCTCTCCTGTAGCATTCTCTACACACGACCGTTTGTTTGAGGAAATCATCCGTTCGTGGGACTTTCTTGGATTTTATTTTGATATTGATGTGTTAATATTTTTTCTAGTTATATTTTTTTTGTTACTTTGTCAGAGGACTTATATGGTGATGCCTAGACTTTAAAAGATGAATATAAACTCGATTTTCAACCACTTGATCTAACACCATCATACAAATCAATCATTAGATTAAAGATCCGTAGTTCATTGCACTTAAAAACACAAAGTAAGTTCAAGAGTCATCGAATTATTCTTAATGGATAGGATTGGGGGTAGTATAAAATGAGTTTAGGGTCTCATTTTTTTTAATATATCTTTTGTCATCATGTAACATTTGCATTGTTTTTGATATATACTTTCAATCGAAGGCTTATTTGCTATTTCTCTTGCGCTAAAATTTGAAACATCTTTAAAAGGTTCTCATACCTTTGTTCAAATCTTTTTATGGTCTGTTTGGAAGGAAAGAAATAATAGAACATTCAGGAGCATTTACAGAAATGCCAGTATGATTATAAATGACATCATTTCCTTGTTTCACTATTGGATAGAATGTCTGGGTACAGGATTTGAAAGAAATGAAACTCTACAATCAATATCTACATTCCAACAAAACAGAGAGATGGAACAAGCCCCAATGGCTCCAATAAATTCCCAATAAGGAAGGGAAAACAATATCTCAATGTCTACTCTCATGGAGGATAATCTCCTGTTATGATTAACATTCTGTTAGTCGAAATATTACCCAGTTATTCTGTCTTTAACTTTAACTTTTGTTGTTGAAATTTTAAGTTTCGACTAAGATGTAATATTGATTGTGGAAAATTTCTTATCCCATATTTATAATAGATTATCGCTTACAAAAAAAAAACATTTACATTGTTTTTGTAACGACAATACTTCTTTTGTAATCCAACAAATCTTCTAATAATAGTGACGTTGTAGTTCTTGTGATAAACCAAATAATGTCGAACTTGTATCTTTTGTATTTGAAAGTTCCGTTCTAGATATGATAGAAACTATCGATATGTTGTATTTCAATTATTGTGCTTCTTTGTCTCTTTTTTCTTGGATCAACCATCTTGCTAAAACCACTGAATCATAATAAATGATAGCTTTCTTAAGGACTTAAGGTCCTGTAACTATGGAGCTGTCCCGTATCACCATTGCCATTCATTCTAGCTATGGAGGGACTTTCTGCTTTGTTTAATTTGGCTACTTTGCATGGTCGCTGTCAAGGATCACTGCTCACTCCTTGTAGCCCAGGAACACATGTTTTGCCTTTATGGATGATCTTCTTATCTTTGGAAATGTAACACTCTTTGAGATTGGTTCCCTCGAAGAAGCCACACTACCACCTAAAATTCAGTTGTTCGCTTGGAAACTAGGCTTCTGATGCTCTACCTGTATTACATCTTCTTTGCCTAGTTATTGAGCCTCATTGTGTTCTATGCTCCTTAAGACACAGCTTCATAATGCTTACTCAGGTTACTAGCAGTATCTTTTTGTTTATCTACACTCTAAATTGCCAAGGATTCTCTACTATACTCTTCCTCTTGATGTACGTCAAGAACTTCAGGTTTTTATTAATGAGATAATTTCTCCTCCAAAATAACACTAGGCCGAAAGAACTAGGCTTCCTTTGGTTATTGTGTTGACAGAAAACAGTGTATGTGTGTGCTGTAGGAGACTCCCTCCATAGGGAGGACGACATGGAGGTGATTCCCTCGTGTGGGCCGGTGGTGTCTCTTGGTGATGTTGAGCCTCGGGACAGAATGACCGATTCCATGGCCGAATTTCTTGAGTTGTCTTTTGTGTTGTTTCCCATTCTGTTCTAGCCAATTTCCCAGCCCTGGTTCTAGTGCTGATGATGTCCTCCTCTTCTTGATAAGGTTGTTTTTCTCCGATTTGCTAAAAAGAGAAGAGTATGCTACCTGGGACCATGGCTGGCAAGAGATACCTATCAAGAATCTTGGCCTCGATGAACTGGTCGTGCACTTCTTTTGTTACAGGGAAGGCAGTACAAAGATGGTGGAGCAGCTGAGCAGGACACTTAATGGTATCCATTCCTAGAGGTTGGTTCATGTTACCAGTAAATTTGTTATGAATCCATAATTCTTGAATCCAGCTATCATCCTGGGTTTTTTCTTTTGTGTTTCCCTGAAGTAGACAAGTGGTGGAGGCAAGCAATTTTGAAGAGTGGTTTATATAAAAGTTTAATGATTGAAAAAAAATATAATTATTAAATGATAAGACATGCATTATATTAACATTATAAATAGCAATAAAAGTATCATTTATATTTTTTAAGTTCCACGATCAAATCACATATTTTGAAATCGTTCCATGATGATCTTATTGTCAAGCTCATCTATTTTCCATTGATGATTCCTTTAAAAGTCTCTTTTTTTTATCAAATATTTACCCATATATGTTTACAAAATGCAACTACTTCACAATTAAAACTACATATTGCATACAGAACATGGGAAAAAAATAAAAATAAAACATGAATAACAAAAAAAATCTACAAGATCCTTACTTAATGGTCCTTAGAAAGTATGGTACAGAATCACTCAAATTGTCATATGACACATCCTTGGAAAAAGCAATTTGCAAGAACAAAATATTCAAAAAATCATTTAGAGAGATACGATTATTTTGAGAACTACAATCAGAATTCGACAAACTAGGTACCTACAGAGACGCTAACTGTGTGACTTTGATTCCGATTCCTGAAGAAGGGAAGCAATTACAATTGTAGGTGATGAACTTTGTCACTTTGAATCACTAGGTGAATTTGACAACCAAAATGCTAGCGACGTTGATTCACTAGGTGATGGGCTTTGATTTGTTGTTTATTGGAGCACTGAGTAGAGGGGAACAGAGCCTCATTCTGTAGAGGTCAAAAGGCGATAGAAATCAACTACCATGGTGTAGTTGGTCAGGAGGAGTGTAACTTCTACCTCCTTTTCAGGTTCGAATCTTACGGACCACAAGGAGAAAATATATGTATACCAATATCAAAAAAAAAAGAAGGCGATAGAAAAGTTGTTAGAGCCTACCACTAGGTGGGCGATGCTCAACGGTGAGGTGAGGATGGGAGGCAAAATAGACATGAGAACAGGAAAAAATAGGTCAGTCGTATGTTTGCCCAAATTTGAAAGGAAGGCGTGTTGCATGGCAGAAAACACACAGTAGAGTACAAATAAATAATGCGTGATTTCTACCCACTTGCGGGCTCACGGCGTGGAATGGACAATATTATTTGAAATGTTTGGGTATGGCAGACTTTAGTGCCAATTTAAATGGCAACTAGTTTTTTTGTTAGTGACATCGATCATCAAACCGTCAACCATAAAAAACATTGATTATTTGGTTGTTCTTGCCCGTTTTAAACTCTATAAAACTTCCAAGTTAATATTTCATTTTCTATGGTAACTGGAACTCAAATCCAATAAAAACGTACACCAAGCAATAATTGTTTGTTTAGACTCTCGACTGTCAATGTCCAGTTGAAGATGGTGGAATGGAGAAAAACTCAAAGATACCTTACCTGATATCTTTAGAAGGGTAAAATATAAACAAGCCTCTATTGCAAAGGTCTTTCAGACCATTAGCATAGATTTCAATAATCTCTTCTATAACCCGTTGACTGATACTGATTCTGGAGCTCTTCATGCTCAATTAGAAATCTTAATTGGAATCATCTACAACACAGGGTTAACTGATGAGGAAGATACCATTATTTGGAAACCTACTAAAAATAATTTTACTATTAAATCATGTTATGCTATGTTAAATGATAGCGGTCTCAGATTTAAGTATTTTAGGGAAGTATGGAAATGTTGGGTGCCACTCAAAATAAAACTTTTTTCGTGGTTGGTTATTTGTAATAAAATTCTGACCAAAGATAACCTGTGTAAAAGGGGATGGATTGGTTCTAATCTTTGTATTTTTTGTAATAAAACTAATGAAACTGTTATTCATCTCTTCTTATACTGTCCTTTTACTTATTCTATTTGGAATGCTTTTACCATTGGTCCATTGTATCCTGCTATTCTCTCAATAGCAGATTTGTTTAATATTCTTCTTGTGTTAAAATTTGAAATTTCATTAAAAGGTTCTCATTCTTTTGTCCAAATTTTACTTTGGTCTGTTTGGAAGGAAAGAAATAATAGAATTTTTAGGGGACTTTTTAAAAATTCCAGTATGATTATTAATGATATAATCTCCTTGACTCACTGTTAGATAGAGTATTTGGGTACAGGATTTGAAAAAAATGAGGTTCTGCACTCAATTTCGTCTTTCTAGCAGAACAGAGACATGGAGCTTGTCCCTATGGCTCCAAATAATGACCAGTAAGATTGGAAAAAAAATGTTTCTACTCCTGCTCTCTTGGAGGACAATCCCATGTAATGGCTAACATTCTGTTGGTCGTACCTACTTCTCTTATTTTCAGGTTTCTTTCTTCTTACTGTATTTTGGACATCTTGCTTCTTTTTGCTGGAACTAAGGTTCCGTGGTTCTGTAATATTTTCTCAGTACAAGATACTTCATGCTTGCTCTGTATTGACTTGTTTGATAATAGACCGTTTACAAAAAAAAAAAAAATGTCTAGTTGAAGATGGTGGGGAACTCCTGAAAGGAGGACTCCAGATAATAACTAGAATTGAGAGGATATTCTAGAGTTGGATGATAGAAGCTTTAGGTGAAGACGCAGAACGTGGTCACTGAAGAATGAGTAAACGTCAAAAAATGAGAGAACGCTGCTCCCTAAAAATAAGGGAGGCTTATAGGGAAAGTTTGCCTCATTGGAAAAAATTTTTGATTTCTAAAATAATCTATAATCCCAAAGCCTCCATGACAATACAATCATAAAAACCACAGACAAACCACTTCACGGTTCTATGTTGATCTTAGGAATAAATTTACCCTTTTGACTCTCTGTAGAGCTTTATTGGAAAATGTCGCTTCGACGATGCTCTCGTAATCCTAACTACCCGCTCTCAAAAACGCCACTTTCAGAGCCACCACTCTCGCGATCTTCTCAGACATGCTACTGACTTTGATTGGGGTGCTTTCAAAGCCAACCTACTGGAGGATGACCTGCCCCCGATCTCCCAGCCTGTTAAGGTCCGTCGTCGATCGGTAAAAGCTAAACCCTCTTTATCTCTGCCTCCCCCTTTGTAGGGTCGTCGAGCGGGGAAAGACCTCTCTTCCCCCTTGTCTCCGGGGCCCTGCTCCGGCTCCCTGCCTTTTGGGAAGTCTCTTGTCGTCTTCCCCTATCCTTCGAGGGGGAGCCGGCCCCTGGATGGGTGCATCTCGTCTGGATCTGGTTTTTTGATAGTTAAAGACTGTGATTCCTTATGCTTTATTTATCATCCCTGGCTCAGTATAGATATATATGTGGATTGCCTTTTCTTTTGTAAAGAGTTATCTCCTATCTGGCTGTATAATCTGGTTTCTTGCTCTTTATGTGTGGATCTGAAACATGTTTTGGTTTTGGATGCAAGCTATCCTATTTCTTTTTTCTTTTTTGAGGGTTCTTGCCCTCATGCTGTTGCTCCGAGTCAGGCAACTCTGCTGGAGGTATCCAGTTGTGTTCTTGGATCCCTTGGATCCTTTGGATCGGAGTCGATTTCTCCTTTCTTCGATCGATCTGATCCCTTCCTTCGTCCTAATGCTCTAGTGGGTTTGCTGTCACCGGTAGGTCGCCAAGAAGGGGATTGCCATCTCTGTTCGGAAGAGACGGTGAGGCCGTGGGCTTTTCGAAAGTCTGACACATCATGCAGCTCCCCTGTCTCGAGTTCCGTGTGGGGTTATTCTCGATATCTTCCCTCGAGGTTTTCAGTGGATAATAGATGTTATCTGCTTAATTATCATGTGGATAAGTGTGCTTCCTTGTCTAATTCGCAGTCTCATGCTAATCACTCTTCTAACTCTGATTTGGTGGGGACCCTGTATCGTCCCTATGAGGTTGTGGGTGTTACTGACACGCGAGACCTGCACCGTCGTTCTGCCATTTCTGGTTTTAATGTCCAGACGGTTCCATGCTCTATGAGCTTAGATGTTTCCCCTTCCCATAGTAAAATTAATGCTTCTTCGCCTCTTCTGTCAGATATCTCTGCAGCAGAGATTTTATCTGACAATAACCTCTCTCCTGCTGATACTTGTTTACGGGGCTCGCGCTTTGTCGCCTTAGTCTCCCCTCTTTCCCCCTCTTGCAATCCTGCTAGGTTGTAGAACAGTGCAGTATCCTCTAACTGCTCTGTAAACCCGGATTCTGTCGGGTGGCAGCTGGTGGAAAAAAAGAAGAAAACTCCTTCACCCTTGGTAAGCTTCTGCCATGCTAATGGCTGCTGTTTTAAATGTGGCCTTCGTAGACATTTTAAAAATTTCTGTAGATATTCTGGCTCTTGTTTCAAATGTAACTCTTCGTCTCACTCTGTGGCGATATGTAAATATTTTCCGGAGCAGAAGTTAACCCCTTCCATTGCTCTCCCCATGGCTGGGCTTTCCCCACATAACCCTTTTGTCATCCCCCCCTCTGAGTCAACCTGTGACTTTCTTCTGCATTTTTCTTGCTATGTTATTGTCACTGATCACTCAGCACACCTAACTAGGGATGCTCTTCTCCATCATATTTCACACAACTGGCCTATCTCCTCTAAGGTGGAGGTTAATGATTTCTCTCCTAGTAAATTCCTCCTCAAGTTCCTGTCTCCTAAAATTAAAAATTAGACCCTTGGCCTCTATGGGTCCTCCCTCCAATCACTTTCAGCCTCCTTTATTCATTGGACCCCTAACTCTAATGCGGTACTTACTCTAAAGGAGGAAGAGATTTGGATCCGTTTAGAAGGGATCCCACACCACTTATGGAGTATAGAGGTTTTTCATCTTATGGTCTCTGAATTTGCAAACCTTTTAGAAGTTGATCTTACTATTGACAGGGTTAAATACCTGGGATTTGTCAGAGTTAGAATTAAGGCTCATCCAGGGAAGGACATACCTGATACTAGATTCTTTGCATTTGGGAGAACTGTCTATCCTATTAAATTCAGACATAGCTGGGACATTTGCTCTCCTTCCCTTCCCAGTCAGAGTTCAACCCCTGGGTGGCCTAAGCAACCATCCCAAACCCCATTAGCTAGAAACCTAAATCCCACGAAGAAGCCTTTCAAAAACAATAAAGGCTGGA
The DNA here is from genome assembly GCA_024699735.1 of Posidonia australis. Lineage (NCBI taxonomy): Eukaryota > Viridiplantae > Streptophyta > Magnoliopsida > Alismatales > Posidoniaceae > Posidonia > Posidonia australis. Next base: position 22,038 of record JAMKQA010008363.1, on the reverse strand, counting down.
GAGGAAATAGTGGTGGGAAGAATCCAAAAAGTGGAAAACATGTGTGGACCAGATCTTCCTCTCATTCATCTCCTTTTGTATCCTCCTCAATTTCTGTTGGACTACTGCCTACTCCTCCTGCTCCAGGAAAATCTAACATAGCCTCACCCTCCCTTCCAGAAGAAATCACCCCAATCACTACATCTCTGGAGGCAAATCCTATTGCACCTACAGACACCTCTAAATTTGTGGAAGCAGAGCTTAGGGCCAGGAAACTTTCTCTGGCTAAATTCAAGAAAATCTTGGTGATCTATGACTGTCTGGAAAAGGATGACTTGGGCAATATATCATCTGAGATCCCATCTTCTCAACCTCCCACCCCTGTGCATGCGCTAGGTAACAATATGCAAAATTTCCCTGATAATATAGACTTCTTTAATTCCAATTCTTCTTCCAATAGTGAACAATCTTATTTGGCATACTCTGATAGCTCTTCAAAAAAGGTTAATATGGTTACCACAGAGGTAAATCATGTGGATCCTCTTCTATGGGACTCATATGAGCACTTTCAATCCTTTTGTGGGAATATTGGCATCTCTATTGGCTCTAAAGATGAGGCCATCAGATTTTTTAATCAGGTTAGACAGGACCAGGATAAGAATTACATTAACTTAGATAGTAACAACAATCCTCTTAAGAAGACAGGGTTTTCTTGTTCTTCCACTAACTTCTGATGATTATTGCTGCTTGGAACATAAGAGGCCTAGAATCCTGTCACAAAACCAGGGAGCTGAAGGACTTTATTAAATCCAATAAATGTGATGTTATTATTGTAAGTGAAACTAAAAAGGAATCCTTCTCTATAGGGACCCTTAGGATTCTTGGAGGAAAAAGAATAAACTCTTGGTCACACCTTCCTTCCACTGGTGCTTCAGGTGGCATACTTATTGGTTGGGATGGCAAAATCCTTGAACAAATTAACTGTGTATCTACAAATAGTTGTCTTTCTCTGAATTTTAAAAATTGTGGAGATGGTTTTGACTAGTGGCTCATAGGGGTATATGGACCCTGTGATCACAACTTGAAACCACTCTTTATTGATGAATTATACTATCTTAGCACTCTTGTCAATAATCATTGGATTTTAGGGGGTGACTTCAATGTCATTAGGTTCTCCCATGAGCATTCTCTTAAGTCTGGAATTTCTGCTCATATGAAAAGATTTAATAATTTCATAGAACACAATTCTTTGATAGACTTCTCTCCCAACAATTTCTCTTTTACTTCATCTAACTTTCATGATCAGCCAACATTGGTAAAGCTGAACCGTTTCCTTGTTTCTCCAGACTGGTCTGGGAAATTCCCTTATGCATTTTGTTCTGGCAAAGTCAGAGTGGTATCTGATCATATTCCGATTATAGTCAACACAGTTGCACCTGATTGGGGCCCTCCACCTTTCAGATTCTATAAATCCTAGTTTTTTATTGAAGGATTTGAACAACTAATTGTAGACTGCTGGCAGAGGCCTGCTAATCTACTCTCCTAAACCTCTCATGTTGCTAAGTTCAGCTTCAAGCTGAAAAACATAAAACTAACTATTAAGAACTGGATTGGTCCTATTAGGGAAAAAAGAAGTAGAAGGCTTAGATATATTGAATCCCAAATTCAGCGTATAGATGAACAAGCTGAACATTCTACCATTACTAATATGAGTTGGGAAGAGAAAAAGACCTTGAGATTAGAACATCTCTCATTACTAAAAGAACAGGAGTCTTACTGGAAACAAAAATCCAGGATTCAGTGGCTTAAAGAGGGGGATCTTAATACCTCCTTTCATAATATGGTGAAGTGTCATAGAAGGGTAAACAACATCTCCTCCCTTACCATTAATGGTGTAATGATTCAATCTCCAATAGATATATGTAGAGAGATAGAGAACCATTTTACTAGGCAATTTAACAAAGGTAGAAGTTTCAATATCCTCATTAACTAGGATGAACTTATCCCAGTTAAGATACCTCACCCTGATCAATTAGAAACTCCTTTTGCTGAAAAAGAGATTAAAGAAAATGTCTTTCAATTACCTGGAGATGATGGTTTCTCTTTGTCTTTCTTTCACCACTTCAGGGAAATGCTGAAGACAGATATTATTAATATCTTTCAGGCCTTTCACTCTTCCAATGATCCAACTTTTCTTTCTGCAATTAATCAAACTTTCGTTGCTTTTATCCCCAAAAAACATGGTGCCCTCTTGATTAAAGACTTTAGACCTATTAGCTTAATTAACAGTATTTATAAGATTATCACTAAAACTTTGACATCTAGACTATCACCTGTGTTGAATTTGACTATTGATCCATCCCAAAGTGCTTTTCTGGCTGGGAGATCAATAGGAGATTGCTTTCTTGTAGTACAAGAAACCTTACACTTCATGGTATCCTCCAATATACCTGGTTTTATTCTAAAGTTAGACTTTGAAAAGGCTTTTGATAATATTAATTGGAATTTTTTGCTTGATGCTCTTTCTGGTAAGAGTTTTGGAGATAGATGGATATCTTGGATCCGCATGTGTATAAGCTCTGCTAAATTTTCTATTTTAATCAATGGTTCCCTTAAAGGTTTCTTTAGGGCTACTAATGGATTAAGGCAAGGTGACCCTTTGTCACCATTACTATTCATTATAGCCACACATGTGCTCCATCGCATGCTCCAATCAGCTATGAGTAATAATTTAATATCAGGGATCAAGTTCCCTCATGGGGGACCAACTGTGGTTAATTTACAATATACTGATGATATCCTTCTATTCCTAACAGAAAGCATTGAAAATATGATCAATATTAAAAGAATCTTATGCTGTTTTTAGACTTGCTCTGGATTGAAAATCAACTTTTATAAGTCCTCTCTCACTGGCATTGGAATATCTCAGGACTCCATTGCAACTTCATGCAATATTATGGGATGTGGAAGGGCTGACCTTTCTCTTATGTACCTTGGATTACCTTTGCATTATAAGAGAGCTACTTCTAGTATGTGGGCACCGGTAGTGGAGAAGATCTCTAATAAATTATCATTATGGAAAGCAAGACATTTATCTTTGGGGGGCAGGTTGACTTTGTTAAACTCTGTTTTGTCGGCCATTCCCACCTACTATATGTCAGTTTTATATATGCCTATCAAAATTGAGAAGGAAATTGACAAACTTAGAAGTAGATTCTTATGGGACTCCTTCTCTTCAAATCAAAAAGGATTACACTTAATTAAATGGGCAAATATATGCAGATCGAAACAACAAAATGGCTGGGGGATTATTAATTTAAGGAATTTTAATATGGCTTTGAAGTCTAAACTGCTATGGCAACTTCTTTCTGATAATCATTACTTTATATGGAAAGATCTTATAAAGGTCAGATATCTCTAAAAGGTTTGGCCTGGGGCAATATTAAATTCTTCAATTAGCAATTACTCTCCTCTTTGGCGTAGCATCAAACAATACTATATTTTTTTTAACTATTTTACTGCTTCCCAAGTTCATAATGGCAATAATACTATCTTTTGGGAGCAAAAATGGTGGAATGGAGCCATTTTGAAATATCTGATTCTTGGATTATATTATGTAGCTAGATTCAAAAAGGCATCTGTCAAAACCACAGTGGATCTTTTCAGATCTGATTTTAACAAATTATTTGACATTTCTAAGGTCCCCTCGAGTGATTTTCTATTGCTACAATCGCAGCTAGAAATATTTGATAATCTCTTACAATCTCTGGTTCTTGTTTCCCGAGATGACATCTTGAGCTGACTGCCTTCTAAGGATAAAGGATATTCTATCATAGCTGATTACTACATTTTAAATGATGGTAGATATCATTTTCCTTTTTACAGATGTATTTGGGAAAGTAGTACTCCATTAAAAGTTAAGTTATTTTCTTGGTTAGTTCTGAAAAACAAAAATTTGACAAAAGAAAATTTAGCTAAAAGAGGCTGGAATGGTCCTAAGTTGTGTGTCCTTTGTTTTGCACACGCCGAGAATAACAATCATCTATTTATAAACTGTACATTCATAAGGCTTATTTGGCGATTTTTCTTATCTTCAGACTTGTATCCAGGATATTTTTGTATTGTTGACTAATTCTACTCCATACCCCCTCTTAAACTTGATTTAAATATGCATGGTTGGGCGATTTTACTTCAAATCATTCTCTGGCTGATTTGGAAGGAAAGGAATAATAGGATTTTTCGTAATCTTAGCAGATCACATTTAGTTATCATTCATGATATCATTTCGTTAATGCATTTCTGGATAGAAACTTTTGTTTCAGGCTTTGAGAAGGAAGAATTCCTTCAGTTTACTTCTGCAATGGCCTCACAGATAGTGGAGCAAGCCCTACTCTTCCCTCTTCTTCTAGAAGCAATCAGGAGGCTATGCCTTCAAGCATGGATTCCGATAATATTCATATTGCGGTTGAAGAATTTGAAGGCTAATGGGATTTGTTACCTGGAGAGCCTCCTTTGCATAACTACTTTTCTAAACTTTGTTTGTATAATCGGATATTAACATTGATTCAACTCTATTCGGTACTTTTGGTTCCAAATTTTGTGTAATACTGGTAATATGGAACTTTGGCTGGCTTGTATGGCCTTGATGATATTTAATATAAGATACCGTTTAAAAAAAAAACAGTACAATCATAAAATCAACAAGTTGTATCAGAGTCAAAAAACTTATCTCCACTAGTGCCACATCCACCCATCGACGTCGAGTTCCTCCTCCGTCAAGTGTCAGATCCACTTGATCTCGTCTTTTTCTCCTCATCCAACCTCATTCGACTGACCCCATGCATGAGCTCGTCTTCCTTTCCTCATTCGATTGACCACGTGTACGATCTTGTCTTCCATTCCTCATCCAACCTCCTTCCCTCCTAATTTATGATCAACACACATGACTATAGCAAGTTAATTACCATTGAGTTGGCAAAATTCAAAAAACTAAATGGGATCAATTACGAAATGTGACACTGGAAAATCAAATATGTCCTAATTTATAACAATCTGGAATATGTCATTGAAATCACTGCTTTGAAACTTGATAATAATACTCCCAATGTAGAAGTCAAAAAACAGGAAAAATTACGACTTGATACTAGAAGGGCAAAAAGCCTCATGCTCATGATTATGAAAGATATTCTAATAAAATTCTTTATGACTTACAACACTACTTAGACACTATGGAATGCCTTAAAGTAAAAATATGATAAAATCATAGAAATCAATATTCAACACCTTTTTCAGAAGTGTAATTCCTATAAAATACAAGAGGGACAAAGTGTTGTGGAATATGTCAATAACAGAATCGTTATGACTAAAGATTTATCCATTATAAGAACCCCTGTTCCAGAAAAACTGCAAGTGACAATTATACTTAATAGTTTGCTAAACAGTTTTGATATGATGACTATAGTGATGAGATCGTTCCATTCCTTCAACTCTTGGAATTACCAACGAGATTGGAAACTGAGCAAGAAATCATGATTAGCTATCAGAAGCAAGAGCTAAATATGGAATAAGTAAATATTATGTATCAGAAGTCTAGAAATGACAAAGACTAGAATCAAAGGACTGGATCGAATAGGGTACAATTTAAGCCCAACCAATCACAGTCAAAGAAGCTACAGGATTCTTGTCATCTGTGTAGTCAATTTGACCACTTTAGAGCAAAATGTTCAAATAAGGATCGATAAAAACAAAGGCAAAGCACCGAAATAGAAAACAAACAAGAGAATATTCATTAGCATAGTTCAATACAACAATATTGTTGTGCTAAACTCCAATGATTGGTGGATAGATTCTGATGCTGCTCGTAATATTGCAAAGGCAATAAAAGGGCTAGAATCCTTCAAGGAATTCAAATCTGGCAAGCAGCACATCTACATGAAAAACAACATATATTTGAATGTAGAAGGTGTTAGCTCCTACCACTTAGATTTAAGAGATAATATTATGATCTTGAAAGATGTTTTCTACGCACCTAGTATAAAATGCAATTTAATTTTTATCCTTGCACTCATAAAGAATGACTTGGAAGTCTGCTTTTACAATAAGCGTATGCCTATTAAGAAGAATAAGAAAGTACTTGCCATGGGGATGGAACATGATTTATTTCACATTTCTATAGTAGACAACGAAATAAATAATACAGATAGTATTTCAGATCATTCCTTGTATTTATTGTCTAAATGTAATTTATGGCATGTTTGATTAGCTCATTCTGGAAAATCAACAATGGAACAAATAGTAAAATCAAATCTTCTCCCTAACATTAATAAGGTGGAGTTAACCCCATGTCAACATTATTTAATTGGAAAAATGACTAAAGAAACCATTTAGTGTAGGACATAGGACAAATGAGTTGTTAACCTTAGCACATTTAGATGTATGTGGTCCATTTAGTGTGCAAACATATAATAATAAAGAATATTTTGTAACATTTATAGATGATTACTCTAAATATGTATATGTTTATTTAATCTCACATAAAATAGAATTGTTAAGTTAGTTTAAGAAATACAAAGTGGAAGCGGAAAAGTAACTTAGAAGAGACATTAAGGTATTAAGAACCAACAGAGGTGATGAATACAATTCAAAAGAATTTGAATATCTTAATGAGTTGTGGAATGCAGGAAAACCCAATATTAATCATCTAAGGATATGGGATTCAATAGCCTATGTGTTCATTCCAAGTCAACTTAGGAATAAATTAGACTATAGAACTTTAAAATGTAGGTTTATAGAATATTGTGATAAATCATCAGGATATAGATTTTTACATAAAAGAAAAAGAAATTATTGAGTATAGGTATGCTATATTTTTAGAAAATCTAAAAGAAAAAGAATATATTCAATATAAAGATGAACCATTATCAGTAATAGGAGATGATTACTTTAATGATATTCAAGGAAATGATTCAAAAAATGAGGAACAACCAAACACAAAAAACATAAATGAACCCATGAAAATAAAAAAGAATGACTAACATGACCAACCAAATATGGAAAATACTAATGAGCTTGTCAATGACTCATCTGATGCTCCTAACAATAAAAGAATAAGAACTTAGCCTTCATAGATAAATGATTACCATTTGTATTCCTACGAGCCATCATATTTTTTAACAAATATAAATCAAAAAAATCACATTAAACCCATTACATATAATAGTGTAATTAAATCACATGAGAAAAATTTATGGCTCTAAACTATGAATGATGAAATTGATTATATGAAAAGGAACAATGTTTAGTAATTATGTAATTTACCTAAGGAAAAGAAGGCTATAGGATGCAAATTAGTATTCAAGAAGAAGTTGAAGGTAGATGGGTCAAATGATAAGTTCAAGGCTCGATTAATAGCTAAGGTTATATATGGAAGGAAAAAATTGACTTCCAGAAAACATATTCTTTAGTAATTTAGTTTGTATCCTTAAGAATCATACTAACTATTGTAACACACTTAGATTTAGAATTTATCAGATGAATGTTAAAACTGCATTTCTTAATGGAGATTTACAGGAAGACATATACATGTGGCAACATGAGAGTTTTTAGGTGAAAGAACATAAAGGAAAAGTGTGCAAATTGAATAAATCAATATATGAATTAAAGTAGTCTTCTAGACAATGATATCTTAAATTTCACAATGTGATTGTCTAAATGGGATTTATCTTAAATAAATTGAACAACTGTATATATGTCACAAAAAGTTGGACAATTGCTATCTCAACTAGATTTGTGGATGATATTTTGCTTACCACAAATGACATGGAATTATTGAATAAAGTAAAAATTGAACTTAGAGAAAAATTTGATATGAAAGACATGGGTGACGCATCTTATGTCATAAGAATACAAATCCTTAGAGATTAAAAATCTAGAATGCTAAGTATAAATTAGGAAAAGTATTTAAACTCAATACTAAAACGGTTAAAATGCAAAATTATGTTCTTGCACCGATACCATATGTGTATTGAAAAGATTGAGTAAAAGTCAATGTCTTGAAAAGGAATAGAAACCTTCAAAATTGTTATATGCACAAGCAGTTGTAAGTTTAATGTATACTATGTTGTGCACTAGATTAGACTTAACATATTCAGTGAGTTTAGTTAATAGATATCAAAGTAATCCTAGACTAGTACATTGAAAAGTTATTAAGAGGATTATGAAGCATATGAAGGATACGTTGTGTAACCATGTTGGTGGACCCTGCACGACTCTCCTAGGTGCATGGAAGCACACGAGGAGTTCCGATACGGTCACAACGAAGATAGTGAATCCGAAGAAGAAGCCTACGCTCAGAAACACTAAGGAAAGATAAGAAAAAGATAAGGAAAAGGAGTCACTACCTAGTCTTTTAATGGAAAGACGAGGAAAACCAAACACAAAGGAAAAAAACTAGAAGAAATCAAGGTGAAGAAAACTTATGCATGCTCCGTGCCTAATGGATGTAGTGCACAAATCAATGCGGGCCAGGGAAAGAGTAAGGATTCTTGTTACGCATGGGGAAGGGGTTAGGCACCCCTATGCGTCCAAGGAACTCGGTCTTTCTATGTTTTCCTGCTTGCTAATGGTCTATTGTGCGTATGCTTGTCTACTTTGAACGCACATGCTTAATATGATTGTGAAAACATGCCAAATCAAAGAGAAGAAATGAATAAAGAAAAAAAAAGTGATAATCTATGAGACAATGTAGGCATTGCAAATGCCACTTGACTGTGCGCCCGTGGGCGATGAGGAAAATCGTAAAAATCGAGAATACTCGGAAAGCGTCACGCAAATCATCGGAAACTTGAAGAAATCCGAGAAAATCAAATTAGAGAAGATAATCCTTGTTCGGGTCAACGCCAGTATTGTCAAGTCTATTAATGTATGCCCTTGGGCAATGGAAATTCAAATAAAATCAAAGTTGTGAATGTCGGAAGAAATCTGAGAAATAATTAGAAAATCAAGTTTGAAACGAGTCGGAAATGTGTGCATGATGCAAGGAAGCAGACATGAGAAAATACACATGAATAAATGGGAGCAAAATGTAAAAAATGCATGTGTGAGTGAAAAGTGTAAATTCCAGGGACTTTTTGCAAAATTCACATGTTCTGAATGAAGGCTGAAATTCTAGGGCTAAATCAGCAAAGATACATAGGAAAACACATTTTATGTAACTTTGAAAAAGTTTGGTATCAAATGTACAAAACTGTGTATTTTTTTATAAAAAATAGGATTCCTAGGGTCCAATCTGCAATTTTGTCAGTAAAACATGTATTTAATGCAATTCTAAAGAAATTCAGGGTTAAACGTGCAAGATAAAGAGTTTATGTTTGAAAACAGGAAGTTTCAAGGACTATTCTGCAAATTTACCCTAGAAAACATGCATTTAGTGTGAAATTAATGAAGTTCAGGGCTTAAAATGCAATTCTGGACACATTTGAGTAAATATTTAAATTCCTAAGGTTTAATTTGCAATTGTGACAGAAAATCATGCATTCAGAACAATTTTAATAAAGTTCAGGGCTTTTTGTGTAAAATACTAGACTTAATGATGAATTGAAAGCAAGTCAGGGGTTTATGTCAAATATTAAAGGATGGAAGACATTAATAAAACTTTATTGGGGTTCCACTGCAATTTCACAAAACAATGCATTATTAAAATGGTTAAAAACTAATGCAGGGACCTAAATGTAAGAAAAGAAGGACCTCAATGCAATAAAAGTAACATCCTAGAGTTTTTCCAAATGAAACAACATTTATTTTTTTTCTTTAAACAAACATGCAACGACCGCAAGCGATAGAGTCCCCTTGTTGACAACCGTCTGGGATGCCCTTTACGGGCATCTCGGTGCTTGATCGGACATCAAAGCTCACTAGGAGAAAGAGAGAAGCAAGGGAAAGAGATTTGACGGCACTAATCGAGGGTTTGACGGTCTAGGTACCCACCCCATCTCTCTCGCCGATGTCACGACTCCGGCGACGGTGATGGGGAAGAAATGGATACTGGAGGCTCTGGTGCAGCGGTCCAGGGATCCAGGAAGATTGAGAGAGCATAGAGGAAGAATTCCCCCCACTCAGAGGCAAGAAAAGGCGTGGCTTCTCCTCCTGATCGAGCTCTGGTCCAGCTCCGGCGGCGACGACTGCAAAGGTCTTTCACGGCTCGATTCGCGACGTTGGAACTTTCGACGAGTTGGAGGAGTGCTGGGGATCGTTTCCCTAGGCTTGGAGCATTGCTATGAGGCGTGGAGCGCTGGATCACATTCTATTGTTCATCTTCTTCCCCGATGACGACGAAGATGCGCGATTCCGGCGAGCAACTTCTGGTGGCTTCCACAACGGTTGAAGCGGTGTCCAGGGGATCGGTGAAGCAAGAGGAGGGTTGTCTCGAGGGAAAGAAGCAAACCAGGGCACAAATCACCTATTGGATTCGTGCCCCCACCTACGTTGCTGAAAAAATCGTCCGACGACCCTAAAAACCCTGATTCCGGCTAGGGTAGCCACCTGGCACTGCTGAAATCGGTTGGAGAAGAAGGAGGAGGACCTAGGGAACCAGTTTTGTTGGAAATTGGAGTCTGAGGGGAGCTTACCTGAGCTGGCAAGGAAGATGTTCGCCGGAGGTCCCTGGAGCTCACCGGAGATGGCCTGAAACTTGATTTCTTCCTCTCTCCGAGCTTCCTCTCTCCGAGCTTCCTCTCTGATCCTAGACCTCTCTGGTTGAGAGAAAACTCTTTGGTGGCTCTCCTCTCAATTTTTCCAAGTTTTTTCCTCTCCTTTTCCTCCCCCCTTTTTCCTTGCAAATGGGGGAGTATTTATAGGCTTGCAATGGCTAGGTAGGTTGTTAAGGTTAGAGTGGGAAGTAGTTAGGTTGTTATAGCGGAGTGGGAAGTGGTTAAGGTGGAGTAGGAAGTAGTTAGGATTGTTAAGGTGGAGTGGGAAGTAGTTAAGGTTGTTATGGTGGAATGGAAAGTTGTTATAGGTTGTTAGGGTTTGGTTTAGGGTTTAGGGTTTGATTTAGGGTTTATGTTAGGGTTTTGAATTTAGGGTTTTTAATCAGGTTTTGGATTTTGTTTAGGGTTTTGAGTTGAATTTAGGGTTTTTAATCAGGTTTTGGATTTTGTTTAGGGTTTTGAGTTGAATTTAGGGTTTTTAATCAAGTTTTGGATTTTGTTTAGGGTTTTGAATTAATTCTAGGGTTTTGGATTAGGTTTAGGGTTATGAATTAATTCTAGGGTTTTGGATTAGTTTTGGATTAGGTTTAGGGTTTTGAATTAGGTTTTGGATTTTGAATTTGATTTAGGTTAGTTTTAGGGTTTAAGGTCCAATTGTAAACATATGGGGTGCCTATAGATGCCCCTTCCTGAGCGAGGTCAGAGGACGAATGGAATAGAGACCGATGCTCATGGTTGACAAAGACACCCCGCCCCTTCTTACAAGGAAAAGAGAATAGGACGAGGAGATCGCTGCTCAGGGTTGACAAAGACACCCTGCCCAAAGCTGTAAGAATGTGTTAGCTACTAGCAATCAGTTACCTAGTTAGTGAATGCACCAAAAGTCCTGTCTTGCCACCTAGAACGCCACAAATGAAGTCGAAATCATAGATGTTAGAAATATATCTGGTTATTTTGATGAGTATACAAAGGTAATTAATTGTTGTAAACTAATACTAAAAAAAAGGATTAAAGTTGTTAAGGACAAAAATCATATATTCTTTAAGATTCTCAGTTCATAACAAAAACGGCATACCGAAGATATTTCGACATACAGTTCAGACAAAAACGGCATACCGTAAGAGAAACGGCATACCGAATCAGGGAAAAATGGAACATGAGTCAGAAAAAACGGTACACTCATCAACCTTCCGTTTCCATAAAGAAGAAAGGCAAATCGGCATACCGAATCAGAAGAAAACGGAACATGCGTCGGAGTTCCGAAGAGCTGAGGAATCAAAGGAAAATACAGAAACGGCATACCGTTTCAGGAGAAATCGATATACCGAAATAAAAACGGCATACCGAATTGACCGTAAAATGCAGACTGAAGGACAAAACGGCACACCAAAGGAAAAAACGGCATACCGAAGGACTAACCGTTTGTGACCGTTGTTATGGTCGTTAGACACAAGTGATGAAGATCATGTGGCTATAAATACTACTCATTTATGCCTCTTTAAGACACACATTGAATACTTGTAATTCATCATTTCCTTTAGTCAATTTACTCTCCTCACAAGCATTCTGTAAGCAAAGAGTTGTAATCAAGCTTTGTGAGAAAAGATCTTTATTGTAAAGCTTCAAAGGAAGGACTCTAGCTTCTCGGGTTGTAGAGAAGTGAAAAGAGCAAGAGAGGAGTCGGTGGAACTACCAACAAGTAAGTTCTTCTTCATTTAAGAATAATGGATAAATCTCAAGAGGGTCTTGAGGAGTGGACTAGGCGGGGTTGCCGAACCACTATAAATCATTTGTGTTTATCAATTACTCTCATCCTCTTCTTGTGCTTTAAATTCAGTTGTGCATGATAAGTAGAATTTCGTAAATCAAATTACTTATCATTTCTAATTATTATTAAAATTGGTCATAGAGATATTAAAAACTAAAATTCTCTATTCACCCCCCCTCTAGAGAAGTATTTCGATCCTACAATAGAAACTAATACTAATGACAAATGCCGACACCAAACACTAGTGTTAATGCTGAGGTGACTGTGACTACTGATGAATAATATGTACTAACGAATGATGGTGCATGGTAAATGAATGCCACATGTAGATTATGATGTATACTACTAGATGATGCATGTAGTGTAGGATGACAAGTTGACGACCAATCAGCTCTTAAAGGACATGACTGGTTATCACACTTGTCGAGAAAAGCATCAGACAAGACTCACGGTACTTGCCAACCGAAAAGTGACTGATTACAGAGGTCATCCGGGTAGTTCGGGCTACTAGCCCAAGAGAAAGAGGGCACGACAGGATACCGGACCTGCTGACCAACAGGATAGACACCTTGACAGGTGTCCATGGGGCAGTTCAGGGTACCGGTCCACAGAAGGAGGTTGGTGTGCTCCATCCAGAGCACGACTAAAGGGGGCACCAACGATACAAAACTCTCTGAACAAGAATCGAGTGGGGCATGGTAGGTTTTGGACCTACCAACCGGAGCAAATATGGTAAGTTTAGGACTTACCGATCAAGAAGGGAAAATGGCAAGTTTCGGACTTACCGACTGGAGGGAATATGGTAAGTTTAGGACTTACCGATCAAAGGGGAAAATGACAAGTTTCAGACTTACCGACCAGAAGGAAAAATGGAAAGTTTCAAACTTACCGACCAAGAAGGGAATATGGTAAATTTAGGACTTACCGACCTGAGGGAAAATGGTAAGTTTCGGATTTACCGACCAAGAAGGGAATATGGTAAGTTTAGGACTTACCGACTAGAGGGAAAATGATAAGTTTCGACTTACCGACTAAGAAGGAAATGTGGTAAGTTTCGGACTTACCGACATGAGGGAAAATGATAAGTTTCGGACTTACGGACCGAGAAGGAAATATGGCAAGTTTAGGACTTACCGACCAGGAGATGGCAAGTTTAGGACTTACCGACCAAAAGATGACAAGTTTAGGAATTACCGACCAAGAAATGGCAAGTTGACGGATGCCGACCGGATAGTTCGGGATATCAGCCCAAGGGATATATATCTGGGTTCTGTTTCTTCTGAAATGAGAATCCAGAGGGAAAGGATTTCATCCATCTTGAAGTGAAGTCAAGGAGAACGTCTTGGAACTTCGTCCTTTCAGACAAGAATCAGGGAGACAAGGATGCAAGGGTCTTGACCAATTGTTTAGTCAAAAGGATTTGCTAATGGGATCTCATTTAAGTACCAGTGCACCCTGGATCGTCGCCGCTATGGAGAATATCAGTTGAAACAGCAAAGGATTTGTTGTCTATGCCCAATGCCGTCACGAATTCAGAGAGTTTGTGACATGCCAACGATTCTCCAGATCTAATGCTTGACTCGTTGTAGTGTCCTACTATAGTTGTCACTTTGTAGGAGCCACTATGTAATGAATGTCACCTCTTTATAAGAATGTGCACCTGACCATCAATTGGAAGATAGTTTGCATCAAGCATTCTCAAAACAATTCTCCTTTCCACAGAGCAGCTTACATGCCCTTGGCCGAAGGCTCTAGTTCAATTACATAGTAAGTTGATGTTTTGTCGGGCGCCTGATTTGTGACTTTCGATCAAAGAGCAGTTGACATGCCCCTGGTCGAAGACTATGGTTCAATTACACTGTAGCTGGTGTTCTGTCAGGCACATGATATGTGACTTTTGACCAAAGAGCAACAGACATGCCCTTGGTATTGAACTAGCTGGACATCACTCGAGGGTATAGTGTCTTGGAAGCCAGAGTATAACTATAGATGCACCTTAAACCATTGGAGTAATTGAGACTGTCTTTAGTCAAAGCAAGTGATGCATTCATCCAGTAACGAGAAGTATATATACCCAACTGCCTTCCTGTATTGTACTTGGAAGACAGAAGGAATTGTGACAACTTGATAAAGGGCTTTGATTGGGATTGTAGCCTGCCTCTAACTGGCATGTCTGGGATGTGTTCTGCTCAACCGTGGTGTTTTGATAGCTCTGTATTTGGCCACGCTACTTTAAAACATTCTCCTGATTGTATTTGTCAAATTCTGGATTGCTGCGTGGAGTTCACAGTTATGTTGTTGTCTCCGCTAATCATTTGATGTGTAGGTCCTGATCAGAGAACAATTGACTTGCCCTTGATGAACCAAGTAACAGATTGTGTGAGCACAGCTAGAAAGCAGCTGACATGCCCTTAGCATAAAAAGCGAATGATGCTCAATGAAAACAACAGGCAGGTCAGAAGATACCAAGATGAAACAGATGCCCCTAGCAGCGAGCCAGGCTACCATGGAAAGTGTTGGGCACCACTCGAAGATGTAAAGACTTAAGGATTAGACTGTGACTGTGGACGCACTTTGAATCACTGAAATGGTGAAGGCCAATTCTGGTTGAGGCCAGTGACACAATTGTTTACTAACTAGAGGCATATATATTCATCCACTATCCTAAGTTATACTCTGATGGCAGGAAGTAATGTGATAAATCGTAGTATGTCTTTGTGATCATGCTAGTGGAACCCTTACACAGCTCTCCTGCTACCGGGTGCGTGGAAGCACACGAGGAGACCCGATATGGTCATGGCGAAGATGGTGAATCTAGAGGAAGAGACTAGACCTGGAAACACCAAGGGAACATAAAAAGAATAAGGAAAGGAGTCCCCACCTAGTCTTTTAATGGAAAGACGAGGAAAACCAAAAACACAAGAAAACTAGGAAGCAAACAAGATACAGAATGTATGTGTGTGCTCCGTGCCTAATGGACAATGCACAAATGAATGCGGGTCAGAGAAAGGGTAAGGATTCTGGTAACACATGGGCAAGGGGTTAGGCACCCCCATGCGCCCGAGAAAACTCGATCTTTCTAGGTTTCCCTATTGTCAATGGTCTATGGATGTATGCTTGCTTATTCTATATGCTCATGCTAAATATGACTAAAAAACATGCCAAATCAAAGTGAAGAAATGAAATAAAGGAAAAGCTAATTCGAGGGTCAAATGTAGGCATAAAGAATATCGCTTTACTGTACGCCCTTGGGCGATGAGGAAATTTGTGAAAATCGAGCAATTCTTGAAAAGCGTCTTGTAAATCACTGGAAATTTGTATAAATCCGAGAAAATCAAAAAGGAGAAATTAATCCTCATTTCGGGACAATGTCGGCTTTGATAAGCCTTTTACAGTACGCCCTCGAGCGATGGAAAGCCAAAACAAATCTAAAGGCGAAAATTGGGAGAAATCCAGGAAACGACGAGAAAATCAAGCTCGAAACAAGCTAGAAAAGCGTGCGCAAAGCAAGCAAGGAAAGGCATGAAAACTTATGCGGAAAGATGTAAAAAATGTGCAAAATGCATATGTGAGTGTAAATAGTGAGAATTCCAGGGGCCTTTGTGTAAAAAAGCCAAATCCTGAAGAAAACTGAAGTCCTGAAGCCCAAATCATCAAAAATACATAGGAAAACACATTCTATGCAATTATGAAGAAATCTAGGGTCAAATGTGCAAATATGTGCAATCCTAGTCAAAATGAAGTTTCTTAGAGGTCAAAATGCAATTTTACTACTAAAACATGCATTTAAAACAATTCAGTGGAAATTCAGGATAAAATATGCAAGAAAAATGATTCAAGAAAATTTCAGAAAGTTTCAGGGGCAAAACAGGCATTCAGAGTAATTTCTGCGAAATACAGGGGCTAAAATGCAATTTGCCAGCAGACAAAGCATCCCGAAAAGTTCCAGAAGAAATCAGGAGTTAAAATGTAATTTAACCAGGAAAAATAAGCATTCTGGAGACTTTCAGAAGAATACAAGGGTTTAAATGCAAATAAACCAAAGAAATGTGTATTCCAAAAGGTTTAAGAAAGTTTAGGGTCTTTTATGCAAGAATGATTGGATTGAGATGCATGAAAAGAAACTTTGAGGGCTTTTGTAAAACTCTAAAGCCTAGAAAACATTATTTTAAATATTCAGGGGGGAAAATGTAATATTTTCAGTCAAAACTTTATTCAAACGATTTATGAAAAATGAATGGATGACCTATTTGTAATAAAAGGACCCATGTGTAATACAAAAAGGGACCTGAATGTAAGGAAAACTTAGTTTCAGAACTTTATTAAAATAAAACGTTTTTAAATTGTTATAAAAGAAAAAAAAACGACGGTCGCCGGCAACGGTGCTCCGTCGCCGACGACCGCCGGAAGGGGCCATCACAGGCCTTCAGATCAGACCCCACGGGAAGCAAGAGGAAGAAGAGGGGAGATGATCTAGCGGAGTGGATCGAAGATCTAACGGTGGAAGTGGGCTTCGCACCTACCTCACTGTCGAAGTGCCCCGGCGACGGCGTCGGGGAAGGAGGTCTACTGGAGAGCTGCAGCGTGTGATCCAGAGGTCCAGGTGACTTCGGGGAGCGTCGGGGAGCTTCCTTGCTTCTCCTGGAGCTAAATAGAGGACGATGATGCGGAGGGGAGCTCTAACGGCCGTCGTTGTGTTCTTCTCCGGCGAGCTTGGTCGCTGTGGTGATCGGCGACTCGTGGCGCAGTTCAAAGGGGTCCGGAGCATTCGAGGCCTATCGTGGAATATTTCTGGAAGATTGGAGGGGCTTGGAGCTGTGGGAGACGCGCGCTCCTACTCTGGAGCGGTCGTCTTCTCCAACGACGGCAGGATCGGCGTAACTCTGGCGATCTTCGTGCGGAGCCTTCTGGAGGCGATGAACCGGCGCGCCAGGGAGCAGAGAAGCTTGAGGATGACTAGAGGAGGAGGAGAGGGAGCTCGGGGGCCAGGACCGTGCCCTGGATCATTTCCCCCACCCACATCGTCGGAAAACGGCGACAGCGAGCTCCGGGGAGTAATTCAGACCTCAGAATTGCTCGAAATCAATCCAGAAAGAGAGAGGGGACTCTAGGAAGCTATATTCGAAACTAAAAGAGGTCTGAGGAGAGGGTACCTGGCCTGACGACGTGAGGCTCCTCTGCAGCTCGCCGGAGTGTCTGAATTCTCCTCCTCTCCTTCTCGCGAGCTCCTCTTTCTCTCTGGAATTCTCTAACACTCCCAATTCTCTACCTCTCTCTCGCCAAAAGTTTTTTAAAACTCTGCCTCTACCCCTCCTTTTATAGGTGGAGAAACCCGACGACCCAACCCATAACAGTCCACTAACTGTCCTAACAAACTGTCTAACTAACTACCTAACCCACTAACTAAACTCGTAACAACCTAACAAACTAACAGGAACCCAAATCGTTGCCTTTCTGCTGCCCCCTTGATCGCCGACAGAGATCAACGACGATCCAAGCTTCACCGGTGGCACATCAGTGGCTCTGGCTGCTTTGGTGGCTTGCTGGATCAGTGGGGCTCGGGCTGGGTTGGAATGGCTCAATAAAGAGGTGGGTTCAGTGGCTGAATTGTGAGAGAAATGGGGAGAAGGAGTGGATTGTTAAAAAACAATGAGTGAAGAGAACAAATGGAATTGGAGAAGAAGAAATGGGGTGTTGGGTTGGAAGAAAAAAGAGGGAAAAAATGGGTTGACTTGTTTATGGTGGGCCGTCATAGGCTTTGGGGCCATTATAGGCCTAATGGGCTTCAATTAGGCCTATGTGGGCTTAATGGGTTGTGATGGGCCTAAATAGGTCTTGTGGGCCCAAGTGGGCTTAAGTGGGCCTCCATGGGCCTAATGGGCTTCAATTGAGTTTAATGGGTCTATTTGTGGTTAACAACCCAGCCACCACACCTCCATCATGCAAAATTGGGAAATTGGGGTGTCTACAGTCTTAGGTTGGTTATTCTTTGTTTTGCTACTTATTGTGTCATTGTGCTCTGGCTGCAAACATGTACTTGGTTGTGTTGACCTCAGGCATTCCCTAAATAATGTTTACCACACTTGAACTGTTGTGGAGGAATTGCTGTCACAGTTTTGATTCTACAAGTCCATGTAGTTCGTGCTCTAACTGGTGTCCTTACTGTATATGCACTTTGACCAAAGAGTGGCTGACAAATCGCTGACTAAAAGCCCTTGGCAAAATCCTACCGAACCAATTATTATTCAAGCAAAGAGATTCATCCAAGCAAAATTGTGATGATTATGATTATTGTGGTGGACTCTATTATTGCGAACAATTTAGTTATTTAAGAGTGACCTTTTTGTTTGATCAAGAAATACATGCCTTGTGATTTTAGTTGCTTGTTATCTACATTTATTGCTTTACTTGTTCAATGAGTTCATTATCTGAACCGCTTGTTTGTTTAGTTCGACTGTTTGTCTGCCCTCAGTTAGGTTGGAAAGTTGCATGCCTGTTAGAGGAGGATGACACCTTCGACTCAGTTGACATTATAGAGATTCGCAAGTCATTGGTGGCTCTCAATGGGTAGTGGTGGCACTCGAACTCATTGTAAGATAGTGTAATGGACCTGGCTCCATGCCAAACTCTTTAAGGTCCTGCACCTGCTTTTTCTTTTCAATATCATTGACTTTTTTTTACTCCCTCATAGACGTGCGGTGGCACTCTAACATTGACTTGGAGGTAACAAACACCTGATCTATTCAGGAGGCCTTTATTACAAGAGGGTGAGTCAATGCTCAAAGGTGTGATTTTACTAAGTGCATACTCTAACTCATCTCCAAGGTACGATAAGGGTAGAGCTACAATGCACGCCTCTCACTCTTCAGATGACTTCTGTCTTCGCCTTCTATCTTCTCTATTCTTTTATGCCCTTACAAATGTATGTTTTCTTTTCTGGCTCATACTTTCAATCACCCCTAACATTTTATCTCCCTCTTGGAGGTACAGGATTCTTACGGAGCTTGGACATTTCGTCCAGCTTTGATGTTCGATGGCTCCATTGCTAACTTGGTTGTCTAAGTAGTGACAACTGAGGAAGGATAATCCATTCTGACATAGGCGAGCTTTCCCAATTTTCATCATCAGGCACAATGTTATTGACAAGCAAACTATTATTTTTAATTTTTCTTGATATTTTTCTGTTTTGTGTTTTTCTTCTTTTTCCTCTTTTTCATCTTTTGTGCTTTTTCTATTTTTTTCTGTGTTTTGATATGTGGTGATGCAAAAAGAAAAACAAAGGAAGCAAAGGAAAAAATATACAACTTCAGTCCTTGTTGTTGCAGTTTTGTCGATGCCATTGGGGTTCAAAGTAACTCCTAGCAGTGCCATTGGAAACTGGAATCGATGTAGGTGTACCCGAAGCTAACAAAACCATTATTAAAACTAAGACTATCACTGTGAATGCTGAATCTGCTGGTGACATTAAGATTGTATCTCTATTGGAGTTGATATCTGTTGTGACGGCTGTCTCCTACCAGATCCAGGGTATTTGCACGTGCTAGGTCAGATCAATGCATGGCAAATTGGCAAACTTTTGGTTAGGCCCCCCACAAAGGAACAGGAACAAGAGTGGCATATGTAAGTGCCGCCGAACAAAACTGAGAAAAGACAAAAGAACAAACTAGGCTAATGAGGCCCGATAGATTCGTCGGGAAAGAAAAAAGGAAAAAAAACCCTTGAAGTTCCAGCATCCTCAGAGCTTGCCGGCTTAGAAAAGGTAAAGTTGGCTAGTCTAGGGTGTGCATGTGCATGTGCGTGTGCAGGTGTGTGTGCAGGTGTATGTGTGTGCTGCCTCCTATGGGTTGATGATAATGTCCCCATTGTCAATCAAATCCTGGACAGTATTTCGGAGTGTAAAACACTTGTTTGTCCAATGTCCACAGGTGCGTTGGAACTGGCAGAACAAATTCGTGTTATACCACCTGGGAAGGGGGCTCAGTGGCGGACGAACCTCCAGTAGCTGTAGGAATGGTGCAACTTTAGGAAAGATGTCACTCAACGACTTTCCAAGTGGAGTGAAGTCGCCTTCCCTACAGCGAGGTTGCTTTCGCTGTTGTTGCTGCCCTTGCTGAACTGACACAACATGACATGTCTACTCAACGGTGGTGTGTGGATGTGTAATGCGTGCTGACCTAGATGCTGGTGAGGATAAAGACATGGATGTGGGTTTTGTGCCAACAACAAAGGTCCCATTGTCAATCAAAGTTTGAACGACATCCCGTAAAGTGGCAATTATCAGTCAAGTGCCCCGGGACTCGGTGATAATTGCAGTATACGTTCTCGTCGTACCACTGAGGGAGTGGAGTTTGTGGGGGACGTGGATTTTGGAGTCTCAGAAGCAACACAACCCGAGAAAAACAGCGCTTAGCGACTCACCCAGTAGAGTGTAGTCACTTTCAACACAACGGCCTCGCTTTTCCTTGGGCTGCTGCCCTAGCCGAGCCAATGCGACGAGATGCACTAGCTTGACAGTGGAAGGTGTGCACTTAGTGTGCAATGATGACCTACGTGCTGGAACTTGATCCTGATGCTGAGGTGGGTAGTATGCATTGTTGTGTGTGGTGTTGAGCGTGAGAGCAACAACTATGGCACCGGTACAGCTCGTCGCGACGGACTCAAGAAATGTTGTACTCTCGCACAACTAATGGGTTGATTCTCAAATGACTATGATACATGTTGTGACAAATGCAATTGTGGTGCAGGAGGCAGAGATAACGCCCCCATCGCTGGAGCAGTGTGATGCTAGGGCGATGGTTTGGGTGATAGTGTAGTGGGGTGAGTCTGCAATACTATAGTGGTCTGCATTGGAACCTCAGGAGTCGAAAGAGGAGGACTCTCAACAGGATCAAGAGGATTGTGCTCAGGCCTCCTGGCCAAAGCTCTTAGGCTCTGAGTTTGCATGGCCGAAGACCCATTAAAGGATAGGTCAGGAGGCGAGAGCGGAACAGGAATAGTCCCTAAAACAGATGCAACTATAACCGGTTGATCTCCTGAAATAGAAAGGCCCGAGGAGTAGGTGTAGACACCCCGATTTTTGAGGTGACTCATGGATGAGCTTTCCAGATGTTGCTTTGGATGGGGCTAATCCTTGAATCCTATTAGTTAAACCAATCCTAAACCCATAGCAGGCCCACAGCCCAATTAAAAATCTAGACAAGTAGGAGAGAGCACCTAGCTAGCACACCTAGCTAGCACACCTACCTGACACACCTACCTGACCTACCTAGCACACTTACCTGGCGCACATACCTGGCACCCAGGCATTTCTCAGGCTGCTGGTTGCTGGCTTTCCACCTCCCATGGCTGTTACCTCTACCAGCGAATATGTCATGGAATCTTCCAAGCTTTTCGTCAACGAGGCTCCTTGCTTTCCTAGGACCCCATAGGCAACCATTTGAGAGGGCTGATCATCTTGAAAGATAGAGACACACACAGCTACACTAGCCTTCTCCAGAATTCTGCAACTATCCACTTGAGCTCTCAAGCTTTTCCTTGCATCCAGAGATATTCTCAGCCCTTCCAAAGCATCAAGGAGCTTATTAT